>JAYMTF010001637.1:0-22146 GCA_036897485.1 Pelargonium nanum | reverse complement strand
TGAGGGTAATATTGAAAACACATTAAATTATCTGATAATCCTTAATTTTTGCAAAGAAAATGGAAACAGGATACTCATTAAGGGACGGAGGGAGTATTTTAATATTGGAACCTATAAGTAAAGAAAATGTTATTTGTCTTAAAAATTGTATTAGATTTATTTTATACCATGAAACAAGACTACAACTCTTAACAATGAATCTAAGTACTGAGAGTGAGTACATCAACCCAAGCTTCCTATGAAAATCAAACTCCATTTTTCTCTTTTGAACTCTTCTGTAAAACTCAAAGATAAATTATAATTAATCAAAATACAAAAAAAAAAAAATGCAGGCACAGTCCTAATTTTTCCCATGCCAAACCAGATTTGCTTCTTGTCTGTAACATATCAGAGAGTCTACAAAAATATTAGAGTTGCATACAGATTGCAAACCAACTTTTTACGCGGCAACTGTTTCCTCCAGTAGAGAATGCTTCTCAAGAATCGCAACAGTTTCATCTTTTGCACTGCAAACACAATGCACAACGGGTTTAACTATTAATACTGAATATGCATATCGTAGCTACAGATTGTGATCAAGATTAGTGTAAGTTACCAACAGTGACATAAAAAACAACGTGGACAAAACTTTGTTGCAATCAAGTGCTTTGTTTCTTTCATGAATTGATCCAAAAACTTTCACGTTTTTAACAAAATGGGGCACACTTCTGATGAAAAGCTTGTACATGGTTAAGGGCTTACCTTCCGGGTCTAAGAATCTTGTACTTCCCGTGCTTGGTGAGGTCAACAACAGTTGACCCTGCACGCCCTGCTGGAAGTACGCCACTATCATAAACATAAGCACAGTGTTCCCAAAGGTTCTCAAAATCTTTGATGCAGACGCTACTTGGCTGTCCACTAAGGTTTGCACTTGTAAGGGCTAGGGCACTACCTGAACCACGAGCAATAACCCTGATAAAGTTACAGTCAGGTACCCGTACTCCTATACTATCTAATCCCGGGTTCAAGGTTTTTTCTAGCATACTCAACTCCCCTGCAAAATGTCCAAAGTTCAACTTCACAGTATACACGAAAAACACATGTAAAGCTAGATAAATTTGCAGCATATACTCTATATTCAAGATTAAGCCTCAAGTACATTCACAAGTACTAAAATATCTTACCTCGCCTTAGTACAACAGTGACTGGACCAGGAAGGAGAGAGCCGAGTAAGCCATGAGGCAAATGGTCTGCCACCGCAAAACGCTTTATGTCGGATACATCCCCAACACAAATTGCAAGAGGGCTTGTATGTTTGCGTCCTTTAATCTCATAAATTCTATTCACCGCTTCCAAAGAGCTGCATTCACAACACTAACAAACTTGAATCATGTACTAACAAAGAACGTACATGCCAAACTGAGGCATACTTCAAAACTGTGCGACACGGTAAACTTTTTTAAGAGAACAGCAGATATGAGAATTTGAGAATTTTTAGAGCCGTCCCCATCATCTATCATGGTTATAAGAAATTTAAAAAATCTTACTCCTACCGTCCCAAAATGCGTGTCTTGTTTTCTTTATATGAAGTTAGGTATGCATGAATTATCAATAGTATCCCTCACATAATCTTAGGAACATGAAGAATTCAAGTTCCAGTTACAGGAAGCGTGAGATATAATTACCCAATACTTTTAGCAATAGCTTACATTAAGCCAAACCACACTCAAAGGCTGCAATTCTCTCTCCCAAAACTCTTCATGTCCGTGAGATATAAAATCCTCGTTACCATACATGGCCTCTTTAGTAATAAGGGAACTAATATACTACTCCCTCTGTCCCAAAATGAGAGTCTTGCATTCCTCTTTCGGAAAACATCAAGAAGTGAGTTAGTGTTGAAGATTTCCTCGTGTACCCCTATGTGCATTTGTTGTAACAAATTCAAGAATTCTAAGTTCTAACTAGTTTATCATAGGATATTATTGCTAACTCGTGTATAACTAACTAGCTAAAAAAGATACTCATTTTGGTCAAAAAATTTCAGAGAAAGAATATCATTGCATAAGCAAATGGCGATGAAAAAGCAAACAAGCAAACAATTTAACCAAATCGTATTTGAAGCATCAACCGATTTATTACCCTACTCTTCTCTACTCAATTCTAACAAATACAAAACAGTTGCTGGTTAGTGGTTACATATTCAAAACAAAAGATGCTCAGTACACGAGACTCCCACCATTCTGGAGGTCTCGAAATAGCCATTTATTTTGAAAACACACAATCAACACACAGTAAAATCAATGAGACGTATCTGGAAATTGGGACAATTAAGCAAGCCAATCCATTTTGCAATTCAATAACAATTTACACTAAAACGAGAATTTCCATACCAAGCATCACAAGCAAAACCGTAGAGCGTGTCCGTGGGAACAGCAATGACCTTGCCAGCTTTGAGAGCTTCAATTGCTTCCTGGGCATGAGCTTCCGTCGCTGAGCGAACCGCTCCCAACTTCGCTGCCTCCATGCCGGAAACATCAGAGTTCTCTAAACTTAGAGCCATCTTCTTCGCAAACCCTCCTCCCAATCGCCTGTTCTGGTTCAGAAAAGGCACGAACTTAAGCTTGGCGCGCGAACCTGGAGGCCAAAAAGGGCACGACCCAGTTGGATTTGTGAAGTTGAGAAACAGAAAACAGAGTCAGAACCAGAAATATGGACCTCTGAGAGGAAGGCGAGAGCTCAGAAGAGGCAAATTCTCTGCAATTCTTGTCGAAAGATTCATGTTCTTCAGCACAGTCGCAGAGACCTTCTAATTTTACTGCATACGATTGGTTGCGAGTCGTGACCGTTGGTCAAACTGATGCCCTAGCACTAGCTTGTCTGTTTGCTATGAAAAAACGACGTGTCGTTTTGGTAAGTATGCTTGGGAATGGCATTAGCAATGTCGTTTGCTGTGAGCCTGTGAACTTGGAGGGGGACAGATAAAGGAAGATTATTCTTTGAGAAAAATATTGATCAATCATGATTATTGAATTGTACATTATGTCACATTTTATAGTTAACAATTTAGAACTTAACTTGCTTATACCAAAACTCGACCCGAATCTTCTTGGGTTCGGGTCAATTTAATCGAATTCAAGTTGGGGCTTTGGAGTGCTTTAGAATGAATTCAACTTTTTTCTGGGTCATATCAAATTAATCGATGCATCGAAATCGAATATTTGAGGCGGATTGGGTTGGAAAACCCGCGTCAACCCACACGTAGGTGGATCGGATTAGGATAAGCATTTCAGCCGAACTTAAAAAATGAAAATCGATCCCAATTCCAAAATGCCAACACCAAATAAAACAAACTTGTATTCAAGCCACTCCACTCAATCGACTTTAAACTCAATATTTTACAAGTTTGATATTATAACAACGAGAGCAAGGAGTTCCAGTCAAATAGTTTTTAGTCTAAACTCAGCAGTCGGGCACTTCTCGTTGGCTTGGCTAAGGCTCAACCCATAACTCTTTCACTGAGATTCTTTTTTCTCTAGTTGTAACAAACTGAGTATAGGCCCACAACTCTTTCACTGAGATTCTTTTTTCTCTGGTTGTAACAAACAATATGGACTCACTGATGCACAAAACTCCATTACCAAACCCAAGCCTGTACACACAACATAACATCATTTCAACACCTGCCAGAAGTTCCTAGGTTATCCACTTCAGCTTGCTGTTGGTGGTTCGGAGGACCCATCGGAGGCATATTTGCAGTATCCGGGAATCTCACGGGCTGTCTAGTCGCTTGGGAACGATCAGCCCGAGCTTGCCATCTTCTTCTCCATCTCAAGAACTCTACAATAATAGAGCTGCCACTCATTGAGACACCACATCCTGCAAATGTTGCCAGGAGAATTGATAGAACGGCTTGCACGCGTACCTGCACACCACACGATGGAAACAAAATCAAATCAATTTTGCATTGTTCGGATAAAATGATTCGTTGCAGCTGTCTAAAAGACTAAAACTAGCAGCAAACATGCTTTTGCAAACCAATTCAGATAAGTCATTATCGTGAACAAAAAGTTTTAATCCAAACGCTACCTCAAATTTCAATACTTATATCTAGAATTGGGATCATATAATTCATGGCACTACATAAATAATAGACAGAGAACAGAAGGTACAATTTCTTGAAAATAATAGGTTTGCCACTGAGTTCATAGAAAAATATATAACAAGCTTACCAATGAATAAAAAATATGTGCAAAGAGAACGACGAGAGCAAATTGAGCTGCTGCATAAACCCATACGAATCTTCTCCTAACTGTACGCAAATTTCCAAGAGACTTCAGCCAGAAGGCAGAGTACATCAAATAATTTCTCGACAGAATCATAAATCACCATTTAACGGTCCATCAAATTCCCATAGTTAAAATTCATTGCCTACCGACATTGGCAGAAACAAATCTTCTCTTAGCCAATTTCAATGATGCAAGCCATCAAGTGGTGGTTTTGGTAATATATTTATGAGGTTAAACTATCAAAACGGTCCATGAACTATCGGGACCCGACCAATTTGGTCAACGAACTAATTCTATGCCAAATTGGTCCCTCAACTATTGAAAATTGACCAAATTGGGAAGTTAATGTCGGGGACCGTTTTGGTCAGTTTCCAATAGTTAGGGACCTACATTAGCATAAAATTAGTTCATGGACCAAACTGGTTAAGTTCTGATAGGACAGGGACCATTTTGGTAGTTTTTCATATTTACTGAAATATACTATTTATAAATAAACTAAGAGCTTACCCATGGTCGACGAGGTCATGGATAATAGTAGCCCTAGCACACAAGAAAACGGAAGAGATATAGCAATTGCACTGGCACCCATTTCCGCGACCTGCAATTCAACGGGAATGTTACCAAGATTTAGATCACATAGTAACAAGTTCAATAATTTTGGAAAAAGAAACTGCTGATCTCACCAGAAGCTGCTCGAGAAAACAGAAGTATGCAAGCATGCTAACAATGACGAGCACAGGTACTTCGTGCCAAACCCTACTAAAAATGTTTACAAGTTAGTCCCAAAGATAGACTTTAAACACAAACATACGGTGCATCATATCACTTATCATGCACAAGAACGGTACTAAATATTAACTTGCCTGTATGCATCAATATCAGCCTGAATATGACGAGTTCGGATACTTTGCATTCGTAAGAGAGTAACAGGTAAGTTCCGAACTTCTTCCCCGCACACCTCGCACGTCTTGTTTCCTTTTATGCTAAACCATTTGATAGCGCAATCTTTGTGGGCCAGAGCAAGGTCACCTTTGCAGCTGCACTCCATCTTGAGAGTTTCGCCTCCTTCACACAACTCGACCATACAAATCCTACAAACAGCTTCTTCTTCGGGTATGTCCTCACCATCGGCATCTTCATTTTGATCTAATCCACGAACCATTAGACCACCATAAAACATTGAAACTACAAAATATAATTGTATGACAAAAACTAAGGAGGTAAATTTACCATTTGTCGGAGTCATATGCGGTGTAATGCCATCTGCTTCACTATTCACTCTAGGAGTTGATGGAATTACACGGAAAAATGAATCCATTCTCTTTAAGCTAATGTCTTTGTTGTTGGCCGGGACTGATAGTGAGCGAGATATATGCTTGAAGACTCCTTTCCTCTGCAAAGGAAATGTAATTATCAAAACTTCATATTTTCTATAACAAGCTAAACATTGCTAGAAAAGTCAATTAGGTAAACTCGTGAAACAAAAACATCAACTCACATTTGAATTAGGAGTGCCACCGACACTTCTTCCGTGTGCAGATTCGGAGGTTGATTGTGCAACGGAATCTGATGGTAGCGATGATGTCCTGCTTATCCTTGGGGTGAATATCTTATTAAGTGACAACGATCTCGAGATTGAAACCTTCTCACGGGGCGTTGTGGATGAATTGGAAGCCTTCTCAACATCAGGATTCGAATTCCGATACTTGAAGCTCAGTTTCGGAAGTAGACTTTTGATGGATGATTTTCCCTTAGAATTAGGTGTGCTTGCCCTTGCGTCACGAGAATTAGGCGTCAAGTTGAAATTAACTTTCCGAGGAGTAGGACTCGGCGTTGGGGGCATCTTTATACTAACAAAATCCCGAGTCGGTTCCTCCGATGTTCTCGATGGTATATCGAGGAAAAGGTCTTTTCGTCTCCATTGTTGGCCATTTTGGGTTTCTTCTGTTATCTCCTTTGGGTCTTCGACCTGGAAAGGAACTAGAAAATGATTGAAGATTTTGCAAAAAAGTCCAAACAAACTGAATTTTTTGGCAAGAATTTCAGTTATCAATGAACCCTAAGAAGTTTCGAAAGACATGCTATTCACTTTGCAGAGATGCTCAAGTTCACTTCAAATTCACATAAAACCCGTCATGGTCTGATCAGAGGCTCTATTTGATCACTAACTAGTAACTAGCAACTAGAAGAAAATTATGCTTCGTATGGAAACAAGGATATCATTTGAAGTTGTGGATTTAAAGCAAATTCAGTGTTTGGATAAACCAAGAAACTGGATTTGCTTTAAATCCAATAGATTTCAAAGCATTCATAAAGTGAAATTACAAAAGACATTTGAATTTGAATTTTCATAGTTCAGAAAAAAATTCTCAGCCAAAGAGTTATGTTTCAGCCAAAAGACATTTGGCTGAGACTGTTGCTCTCTTCCATAGATTACCAAACATTATATTTGAATTTGAATTTCAAATATCAAATTAAATCCAAGAATACAAACACAACCTTAAATTAAACAGTTCAAACTCAAACTGTGGATATCTAAACAGCTAAAGCCTAAAGTAGCTTCCTTTTAAAGCAATTTATACTACCCAAAAAAACCAAAACAAGTGTGCTCTAAACTCACTGAATATTACACAGTCCATGTCAAGACAACAAGGAGATTACAAATAGACCCATTAATCAAACTCCAAATATGAAACATGTTAAAAGACAACTTTTTGCACCAAATTATTGAAATTCAGAGCAAACCCACAACAGAATATAACCAAAACCAGAAACACAAAAACAAGCAAGAGAGATTAGAGAAACAAAAACACACAAATCAGCACCTTGTGATCATCAATTGGAACACCAATTTCTTTTCCTTGTCCCTCACTTGCATCCTCATGAACCATAGGCTTGTCCTCAGGTCCCATGTCCAATCCAGTCAACAATCTTCAACACACAAAAAAAGCACCAACCCAGAAATGCCCAAAAGTTGGTTGTAACAAAGAAGCCAAAAATGGAGTAGCTTGTGAATTGAAAAGGCTTTAACTTACAGCTCCAATCTCATTGGAAATGAGGGAAGAGAAATATAGAAATGATATATAGTTTTTTTAGTTTTTTTGTTGTTATTTGTTGTTGAAAATTGAACTGAGTGTTGAAGAAGAAGAAGTAGAGAGAAGGTGGGGGCTGGGAGTAACTGTTATGGGGAATGGTTGTCATTTATGGCAAAAGAAAGGTGGTGGTGACTGTGACAGTGACTGTGTCTGTGTCTGTGTCTGTGACTGTGAGAGAAGCCTGGCCTACAGATCCCCACTTCTTAGCACGCGGACCATATTGGCTACAGCTGACTCATCATTCCTAATCTCCTCTTATTAGTATACTTAGCGTCGGATGTGTCACAATCACATGTGTTTTTATCTTCTTTTGTATATATTTACTGATTGTTTGTAAAAACGACGATTCAAATCAATTTGTTATATATAGGAGGCCTCAGACCAAACCCGATTATATGGTGCGCAAACCGGCAATTCACTTGTGATCTATAATGTGTTTTGGTCGGTTGTAGATAGTTATCAATTGTGTAATACAAACAATTGATAGGTATATGCATGTTTTGTGTAGCCGACCATTGAACTTTTATGTTTATTCGTGCATCGCACATACTATGTAACTACTAACTACTGCTACAAGCTTTTGCCCAAAGAAATAACTATAGTGTAAATCTTTTGCATATATATAATTTGTTGACGTTGTTAATTTCTGAAAATTTGTAAACACGAACTAGCAAAAAAAATTATAAAATAGATTATACACATTTTCAGCACAAAAATCAAAGATAATACATTAATTGCAAAACATCATCGGTAAACTCCTATAGTTACGTGAAACTTAAATGTTATGTTGGTGTACATCGGAAACATGAAATCCGCTAAAAAAAAATGTAGGGAGTGGGACACGTGATGTGTGTTGGTCACAAGTGATAGTGATTGGGTGGCTACTTCTGTTCCTGTCTCTCTTTAATCTCCCACTGCATCCACCTATAATATAAACTTTCTCATTTTCTATGTATTTCATAATAATAATAATAATAATAAGTTAAAGATCCTAAACCAAAAATTATTTGGCTTAAGCTAAGCCACCAATGAGATTATAACACCTCATTAAAAATATTGGATATGGGCAGGTCGCTCCGTTCCCACCAATTCACTTGGATGGGTATAAGTGAAAGTAAATGAGGTGTCATCACCTCATTGACTTGGCTTAAGCTAAGCCAAATATTCGTTGGCTTAGATTCTTTAATAATAATACGATTACAATTAGAATATCATATATCATATACAATTACTATTGTAGTCGGCACCAATTACACATGGCTTGCCAAGTTGTGATATGCTATTATTTATTTTTACCTTTTCTTTTTAAAATACATCTATTATACCATATAGAAGCGACGATAAGATATGGTGTTCGTTTGTATCATCTATTTAAGTGTATATTTGTTCGATTTGGTCCAATTCGTTCCAAATCGACATTTGAAGCAACCAACCCATGACATATAGTTCATCCAACTCCACATATGTATAGATTCAATGTGTTTGAAAGTTTTCTAATTATATTAGACTTCTTAAATACTCTCCTCTAATCACAATCATGAAACTTATCCAATAGAAACCCCATAGATTTTGAGATACAAAACACGATCTAACGTATGTAAATTTATTTAGTTAAGTCTGATTCACTTAATTTACTGTGACACACTAATCTTTCACTTAACTCAAATTTCTAAATATAAAAAAATTATTGAACGACATCAACTAACGATTGACGGCAAATATATCGCATCATCAACAAACAATATTCATCTTCCGCCAAACAAAAGAGAAAATATCACGTCGTTATCCCTAATTTGAGATTCAAATCAACAACAAGCAAACCTATTCTTAAAGATAAAATTTGAAATATAATTTCAACAATGTACTTGATTGATTTTAGTAAAAGATAATTAGCACTAATTTAGTGAATGTCTACTCTGCATATTTGCTTCCAATTTGTAATGTCACTTTCTTATCAACTACAAAATTGACAGTGAATTCAATTCAATCCACCAACTTTGAATATTGAATATTGAACTCTTTTTGTTGGGAGTTTAAACTTAAAATCTTGTCCCAACTATTGTGACAGTAAAAGAGTTTGAGTAACAAAAGTAAGGTATAGTATTCCAAAGCTGAGGCATTTATAAGAAAAAGAGCAATTACTTGTCAAATTTTGGCAGGAGCCGAGTTATTCGAATATAGAACTTTTAATTTCTATATCAATAGTGTCTTTTTTTATCAAATATCGTTTCATGTATTTTTTTTTTGGTTTTATACCATGGAGTTCCTGAGCAGGCTCGCACTTTCACGATAGCCACCTTTAAGCCATGTATTTTATCATATTGTGACAAATAGACAAAAATGAACTCCATAGTCTCGTCAGACAAAATCTAACTCATACATTTAAACGTATTGGGTCGGATCGTGTCTTTTTTAACACTATTATTTATTTTAATAAATTGGTTGTGTCGTGTTGTATCAACCTAATTAAAGATATATTGTGTTCGCATTGACTCATTTTACATAATACTAAATTTTCAACTCGACACGAATACGATTAGCGCTGATTGCCCGGGTTGGGCCACTTATTATACAAAACAGAGACCAAAGAAAGTGGTTAAGATTCTACTTAAGGAGAGGATCTTTGTGGTTAGATTTGGCAGAAGCAGAATATTTTCTTGTTTTATTGGAATTTTAATTAATTAATTAATATGTTCTTGGAAATATAAAATTAAATATTTAATTATCTTACATGCATCTACTTTTGACAAGTTGCTTAGAACATTGTTTTGATGATGGTGGGCGGGAGACCCATTAACAAGATTGTTCCCTAGTCGTCGTAGAAAAGCAAGCATTTGAATTCAAACGAAAATAAGAAAATTCCACAAACAACTATCCTAGCCATTCGGATTTTGAATCGAATTCAAAAATCGAGTTTTTATTTGAGTTAAAAACAACATAATTCTAACTTAATCATTGTTTTCAGGAAGGAAATCGTGCAGCTAATAGATTGGCTAATACTGATTGCTCGTAAACTCGAGACTTTACGCAGTACCGGACAATCCCGGAGGAGGTTACGGAGTTGGTCGAAGCAAAAAAGATTGTTGTCCGCAAAAAGCAACATTTCCGGACATTAGAGAGCAAAGACAAGAGTTGAAGAGATGGGTACGGAACAGTGAAGTGCACTTGAAGTCAACACAGCACGACAAAAAAGAAGCAAGTGCAACAAAAGGTTTAAAAAGAAAGATTGTATATTGGAATATATGATATGGATTATGGATTCCACATCGGATATAATTAAAATAAACTGTGACCCCCAAAGTCTGCCCAGTAGGATCACAGTTATTTGCAGATAATAATACAATAAAATTTGCCTATAAGATCCACTAAAGTTGGTCCGTATCACAAACCACTTACTTGGGAGAATAAGTAACAGTTAAACTTGTTCGTGGACTATTCTAATAATTTGGGTCACGACTCATGACACAATATAAATATCAACATGACGTGTCACACTACTTAAACTTGTTAGTCATATCAACATGCTTAAACAAGGGTCGTGTAATTTGGGTCACAACTCATGACACAGCATGAGCACGAGCACGAGCATGAGCATGAGCATGAGCAGGTTTGAGTTCAACTTAATCAACACGACATGTCATACTACTTCAACTTGTTAGTCGTATCAACACGCTCATACAAGGATCATTTAATTTGTCAGCTCAGTTAAGGAGTGAAATCCTATAGCCATTACAAAACTTTAGTCATGCAAAATTTGGGAATGTTAAACAAATGGGAAATCTTGCTATAAAAAAATTGTTGGAAAATAACCTTAACAATGCCTTGGCTAAATCTAGTTGGAGTCATGAGATCATCCCGTACTCTTCAGATCATTTTTATCGTTCCAAGAGCATTACCAATTCACAGTGGGGCGTGTGTGGGAAAAGATCAACGGCCATGGCTCTTACTGGTTTGAATGGCTCTGAGGTGGGCATGGACTTGGCTCTGTGACGTGCTAGACCGGCACTGCCCATGTTCCTCCACCCCCTGTTGTCTTTTTTACCTTTCTCAAGGTTCTCGGGAGATGGCGTGCACAGTTCAATGGCGTTTGCCACCAGGGTTTCGGGATTGCATGAAATGTAACTGCATAAAATGAGACAAAATTATGATTTTATAGAAATTATGTGAACGGACAAAGATGAGAAGTTTTGAGAACAGGAACTAACACAAGCCTCCGCAAGCTTGAATGCATTCTCAGAACTTTGATGACCTGCATTCCCCAAAACAAGGTTGAGATACGTTATGCTTTTAAGAGGGAAAGCGAATCTAAGGACAGAAACCAGATCATAAAAATTTAAAAAATTGAAATCATATGAAATGCTAACAAGTATACAGAAGAACATAGGTTCCGGCAAGTGAATACATATGCTTCTGAACTAAGAGCAAATCACCTTATGCTAATGGTTTGTTTGGATTCTTGGGTTTGAACCAAATTCAATGTTTGGATGCACAAAGAATTTAAATTTTGATGTGGCTCAAATCCAATATGATTAAAAACATGCCTACAACACGGGGTTTCAAATGACAAGTCTTACCTTGACATTTGAAATTCCATGATTTTCATAACATTGTGTGTGCATTTGAAACACAGTCTTTCAAATCCCATATTTCATACATCCAAGAACCCAAACAGTACCTAAATGTAATTGAAATAGAAACTGTTGAGTATATCACATTACTGAACTAACACCGCCCAAATGGAAACACTCTGTTTTTCACCAATATAATGTTGAGTCATCAAATCATGACTATGGAAGCTCAGATGTGGTCTATCTTAATGGTACTTGATATTTGACAAGGGTCAGCCTGACAGGGTTGCCAAAAACTAATGGCTAGTAACTATTGATCCAATTAAGTTATCAATCTACCTAAATATTAGTTAGAAGTTTGGCAAACACAAGCGGAACACTGCACATATAACATTAGGTAAAGCCGTACAGATTACTTACAGTGGGATGAAGTCCAGCACGTGGTGGATCAACAATAGCAACGACATTTTTAAACTGTGGCTCGGAATTATTCACAGCTTCTGAAGTGCAATCTTTCTGTAGTTGGTTTGAGCTATCTGTAGGGTTTGGTTCTTGTGCACCATTTTCTGAACACTCAATAGCATTTTTACCATCTTCACATTCGAGGCTTGAGCTCTGTACAGGATCTACTGCGTCGACTGTGGAGGTACCTTCATCTTCAGCAGTAGTAGTTTCTTTGCCACTACTTTCAGAAGAATTTATAACCTTATCCTGTTTCTTAGGAACATTAAGGTACTCTTTTAATAGAGACCCCATCACATCCTCTGCCTGTTGCATTATGGATGATAGTTACAAATGATATTGTAAGTAATCAACATTCAACTCACCCAATTTTAATAAGATACTTCAGGTATTCAACAAAATAACATTAAGGAGTCTCACCTTTGAACAGACAAACCTAATGTTTTTTATGTTGTTGATTTCAGCATTCCTCTGTGCATCTAAAACTGCAGATGCATTCATTTCAACACCAACTACCTGAAAAAATGCAAGGCCAATATGGCATTAATAAGCTGAGAAATGAAAATGGAACATTATGAACAGTCAATACTCAAAAAATCAATTACTACACTTCAGCAACACATGGCAAAGCATTAAAGTATTAACTCGTGCATAGAAGAGTACATGCACACACTCATGAGAATGGTAATCAAAGATCCTTTTTTTTTTCATACAGGTTATAAAAAAATCAAACAAAATGTTTAGTTTGAGTAAGAACCACAGAAATATATTTTATAATATTCAAAACTCAGTATCCATGCAGGATTGAATATCCTTCAAATACAAGAGGAACTGAAAATGTCCCAATAATAGATTCTGGTTGGAGACATTACCATACCAACACGATGTGCTAAAGTCAGCCCAATAGTTCCAGTCCCACAGCAGATATCAAATAACAAGGTATCAGGACCCAGACCAGCCCAATCCCCGGCAAGTGAATACAGCTTCTCTGCAGCAAGAACATTAACCTGCAAAACAGTAAGAATTATAACAATATTCCCCAACCCTAGCAGATATCCTCATGAGCAAGAAAGATTGAACTATATAAGGTCTTAACCTGGAAAAAAGCTGTTGGTGATATGCAGAACCGTAGATTGTTTATGTAATCATGAATTCTTGGTTCAAGAGCATTACTACTTGACTCTGTATCAGGAATACTTCCTGCCTCTGGAATTGGTAGTGTGCGCAATGGGGCATCGGCGGGTGCAGCATTTGATATACCTTGGTGATCCTGTAGGAAAATTAAGAGACAGATACTAAATGAGGCATTTAGATAAAGAATATGGTTCTCATTCCATGAAATCAAATTCCAGTATTTTGTGTAATATTAATATACCAGAAGTTCTAAACATCTCTCCATGCAGATCTATACCTTGCTATAAAAAGCAATTCATAAACAAGAAGTCAGTACCTGAACCACCAAAGCTGTTAATGGCAATGGGGGAGAATTAGCTTTTGCTCCTGCTGCAAAGGCTTGAGCAAGCTTCTCAAATTCAGTGGTAACAACTGCATCATCAATGCCCACCGTGCAAACCTAAAAATTGAGAGGAAAATATTAACTCGATTCAATAAGGCACAGTCATTAATTAATGATAAGGTTCCACCACTACAAGACAGGTTTGTTTATCCCAGTTAAAAGGAAAATTAAACCATAGAATTGACAATACATAATCTACCTAATTTGGTTCTTTTTCATTGTTAGAGAGCAGTCATGTAAAGCATTGAATATAGTATGCCTATTAAAAAGGAAGCCACATAAAATGAAACAATGAAGCTGTCCGATAAAAGTTTGTTGGATGTAATGCAAACCTGAACCATAAGCATGACTTCAGAAATGCTGTCCTCAGAATTCTCAGCGTCAGTGGACTTCCCTGGTGCCCTTCCTTCTCGAACCTTGGAAAATATACCATACCACGAGATGTTAACTGTTATATTCCAGATTTCATTTTCGGGTACATTTGTAAAGAAGAGAAACAAAAGAAACCAAAAAATCTAGGTATGCAACACCTACTGTTAATTGACGCCAGAAACCAATATTTTTGAATCTGTTCCAAATTGGTAAGCTGGACTGTTGCAGAAATTCCTGAAAGATCAAAGCGTACTTGCAAGAGATTTTAGATACATTGGGGCAGTCCACGGGTTCTTCGACTGCGGTCACACCCTCCCTGAAAATAATTCGTATTATTGCTCAAATGAATTATTCAAATGCAAAAAGCATCTTCAGAACCCTCAGTAAACATTGAGTACCTAAAGTTTCCTAGCATAAACCCGACAGTTGGCTTTCCTTGCAGAGAATATCCAGCAGAAAACTCGCACTTATTACGATACCCATTAACAAGTGGTGAAGCAAGTATGCCCTCTAGTTCACATGGAAGACCACCTGCAGCATTTATGACACAAAATGGACAGGAATAAGAATCCTCCAATCTTTTTCATCTTTAGAAACAAACTCACAAAGGTGTAACGCAAATGTTTGGATCAATTCAGAGTGACAGTTAAGAGAAATCTGCTCCTAGATATATATTTACACACAATACTATAGCAACAATTTTTTATTATTTGTGGACAATTTCCGAAAGGGTAAGAAAATCACCTATTTCCCTAGACTTGAGAATCCACTCAGGCAGTGATACACCATTAGGGCAAGCTTTACGAGCATTTCTGGTCTGCCAAAAGGAAATTCTATTTGTCAACTAAATTGAAAAACCTTGATATACAAGCAAGAAAGACAATGACATGCACAGAATACAGTAGAGAGAGATGTGATTCTGACAAGTTTTTTGAGAATTTGCTGGAGAGATTTCTTTTTATGCTCCAATTGTTCTTCATATGTCAAATAAGCAAGTGGAGTCACCGCATCCCGGACACTTTTAGCTGCTGGTTTTTCATCAGGTGCCTCACCATCCTCCCCACTTCCTTCAAGCTCTCCAGCCAATCCAGGCTCTGTCACATGCAAATCATTTGCTTGTTTGGTTTTCTTCTCAAATGATCTGGGAACAACATCTGCAACCTTCAAATTTTTGTTTCCAACTAACATCCCATTCAGCTCCTGTCACATTGCAATTGGGTGATACCAGTCAACAAAGGTACTGGATGATTGTGACACTCACTGACACTTGATATGAATGTTAAGTAGATACCTTTACTGCGCTTCTCACTTCTTCTTCACTCTCAAAACTCACAAACCCCACAGTCATGCCTTTCTTTTTCTTTGCGGATTTAAAGACAATTGCCTGGGAAAAGAAACAGTGGATGAGGAGTTAAAGAGATGGCAATGTCTACGATAAGAATTTAAGATGGTCTCTGCTTAGATGACCTTAATCAAACGAAGTACTTGGGTTGTTGTACTGCTGCTACAACAACAATGACCTT
Source organism: Pelargonium nanum (assembly GCA_036897485.1). Taxonomy (NCBI): domain Eukaryota; kingdom Viridiplantae; phylum Streptophyta; class Magnoliopsida; order Geraniales; family Geraniaceae; genus Pelargonium; species Pelargonium nanum. The sequence continues at coordinate 6,345 of JAYMTF010001637.1, read as the reverse complement.
GCCTTTTATAATAAGTATACCACAATATTCAGTCCCTAATCTAGTAGATTTTCACAATCAACTTGTAAATTCTTAAGGTGCAGAAAGTGATAAACTAAACCTTCTTCGAGGTTGCCGAGAAAACATTAGTAAAATGGTAATCATTTGTTGTTATAGTGAATCAATAACGAAAACAACAGGCTAGGCTATCCATGAGGTTCCAATGAACATTGAAGATCGCTCGAATATTGGCTGTCTATACAAAGAAAAATCATATTCATTATTCCATGCACAAGTAAAGTTTATATGAGAATGCTATTTCTAATTTCTAATTTTCCTTCACTTTCACACGTTTTCTCAACAACCAAACAGAACCCAACAACTCATATACCAATCTACAAATCATTGGCTATCTATAAAAAGAAAAATCATATACATTACTCCATACAGAAGTATAGTTTATGTGAGAATGCTAATTCTAAATTCTAATTTTGCTTCACTTTCACACGTTCTCTCAGCAACCAAACAGAATTCGAAAGTTCATATACCAATCTACAAATACAATTACCTGGTCGTGCAGAAACTTCCTCAAATTATCGGAACTCCACTTCCTAGGCAAATGAACCAAGCACTTGCTGAGCGCAGCATCGCCAACAACACCATCGTCATCCACAACAGCCTCAGTCATCATAATCTGCTCCTCCTCCCGAACATCGACCTTGTCTCCATTCTCCACCTTCATCGCCTTCTTGGCCCGCTCTGAGGTCGGGTCCCAGGTGTTATCAGGCCGAGGCCGCAGCTCCTCCTCGCTGTGGGCGTACCGGCACGTATCGCCGTGACTGCAATTCCCAGAGTGGCTCCTGAAGTAGGAACAGAGACTGGTTCTCCACAGAGGATGAACAGCAGGGGTAGGCTTCTTCTCCTCGGCCTCCGGCTCTTCGTCTCTCTTCCGCTTCTCGCCGGAGACAATGGCGTCGGCGGCAGGTTCCGAATTCGGCGGGGCGTCTTGCGGTTGATTGGCTGAATCGTCAGTGTCCATTGGTTGATTAATCGGGAGATTTGATTGTGGATCGTCATCGATTGAGGGTTTTAGGGTTTCAGTTGCAGTAACTGAGGGTTCGGTAGTTGGAGATGGTGATGAAGCCATTGATGTAGACGTGGTTGTGCGTTTTTTGCAGTTCAGAGTGCTTTGCTTTCTCTAGGACGCGAGAAAGCAGCACAGTGCAGCACGAATTGGGAACATGTTTTCTTTAAAACCCTAAACCTTATTTTATAAAATAAAATAAGGAAATAAAATGTCACGTAATTATGAGCTGAAACTCAAGTTTGAATCTAATTTTAAAATACATATTTGAATCTCATCAAATTAGATTTTAAGTTCGGTTTAAAATATGTTTATTTGTATAATTTTGTCCGATTTGATCCAATAAGTATTTTCTAATGATGAACTTGACTCGATATGAGAATCGGTCAGGTTGAGTATGCGAGATGTTAGTAATATGAAATTAATTTATAATAATTTGGATAATTTCTTTTAATGTATTTTCTTGTTCAATCTAACATGTTGAAGAAAAAAAAAGACATAAGCGTAGTTTGAATTTTTCAAAAATGTATGCAACTCACATAGTTCAATGAGAGTATTATGTTACACTCAGCTAACACGTTGATATTTTGATACATTTGGAAGTTGATTGATGTTTAAACAAAACATGTACGTAGATGAAGAAAGGGCATAGTTCATATTGGTCGCTAACTATACAAAATTTGTTTGTGTGTGTTCTTTTTGGGTTGAAGATGTTTATAGCCTGGTCAAAATCCACAAGTAGCATCATTGAATGGGCCAGGGCGGAGTTATTGCGTAGTCCTAAGAAAATAGAAAAGGCTAAAGAATACCAAATTGTTGGACCGCACAAGATAATTGATGAAAGTGCTATTGATAAATTGTCGTACTTGCAAGTCGTTGCGAAAGAAACGCTTCACTTCGTCTTGCAATTATATATTTAAATGGAAGAAACACTTTATGCTACGATAAAAAAACTATCTTCAAACATTTTTATCACACTAATGTTGTTTCACTTTTAAAAGGTCGAATTTAACTTAAATTTCAGATCAATTGATCCAAAACAACAATAACAAGAAAATGATCATTGTTTGATGTAACGATTGCCATTAAACGACCATTTATTGGTGATTGTTACAGTCAACCACCCAACCCTACACATCCACCCACCCCTACAAACACATCTATACTACGCAAGCCACCTAAATTCATTCACTCCTGCAAACTAGCATATAGTTAAACAAAGTTGATAACAAATCGTCCGAAAGCAAATAGAATAAGAGAAGTTAGTGATAATAATAATAAAACCAACCGAAGAACAAGACAAAAAAATATCAAATCTACTAAATAAAAGTTGTTCAATATAGCAATAAATAAAAAAAACGACTAAAACCATCTTTAAACTGGGTTTTGAAAATTTATTGTTAATCTAAAGAATAGCATCTAAGTTTGCACTTATAAATGTAAACCAAACTACGAATCAATACACACTACCTCAAAGCTCAAATGGAATTGGCTGTTTCTAATTTGGTCTTTTCTTCAGTTATTTTGTTATTATCAGCCTTGCTTCTTCTACTATTGAGCCTCACTCCTAAACTCTCCCAAAATGGTTCAAAGAAGCAACCACCGGGTCCTCCGGGTTGGCCCATCATCGGAAACATATTAGACCTCGGATCCATCCCGCATCGATCCATGTACGAGCTCCGACCCAAATACGGCCCGCTTCTTTGGCTCAAGATCGGATCCGTGAACACCATGGTTGTACAATCCGCCAAAGCCGCCGAGCAGCTCTTCAAGAACCACGATCTCGCTTTCTGCGACCGCTGGTGTCCCCACGCGCTCACCGCCCACGACTACAACCTCAAATCGATGGGTGTCAGCGCGTGCGGCACGTATTGGCGCACGCTCCGGCGTCTCTACTCCACCGAGCTCTTGGCCAACAACAAGGGACTGAACGAGACGATACAGAAGCGCGTGGACGACATGGTGCGGAGCATCGAGGAGGAGTCGGCGGCGGCGACCGCGCGTGGTGAATCAGGTGAAGTGAATTTGATTCATTTTTTATTTGTCATGGCGGTTAACGTTGTCGGGAACCTCTCGTTCTCGCGAGATCTCTTGGGCTCGCATAATTCGAAGGAAGGGCGCGAGTTTTTCGATGCCGTGAAAGGAGTGTTGGAGCTGTCGGTGAAGCCCAATATATCGGATTTCATGCCGTGGTTGAAATGGTTGGATCCGCAGGGAATTAAGCGGGAGATAACGCGCGAGATGGGACGTGCGTTAAATATCGTATCGGGGTTTCTAGCCGAGAAGCAAAAAGTGGAGACCCAACAAGTTGTTAAGAAGGATTTTTTGGATGCATTGTTGAATCATAGACCCAATGATGCAAAAGAAGATTTGCAAAGTATTTCAGAACACAAAATAAGCATAATTCTATTGGTAGGTTGTTTCATAAAACATTTGATTTATTGGAAAACTTATTTTCTTAAGACTATTTATTTTCATTTCATATATCTTTATTGTTCCAAAATTTTCATGAAAAATTGTGTGTATATGTTCTTGTTATGTAGGAGATGTTTATGGCAGGGTCGGACACCACAAGTAATAGCATAGAATGGGCCATGGCGGAGTTATTACGTAGCCCCGAGACAATGAAAAAGACTAAAGAGGAGCTCAATCGAGTTATTGGACCGAACAATAAAATCAACGGGAGTGATATTGATAAATTATCATATTTACAAGTTGTGGTAAAAGAAACGCTACGACTCCATCCTGCACTTCCATTGTTAGTTCCGCGCAACACGACGGAAGATACCAACTACATGGATTATTTGATTCCAAAAAACACTCAAGTTTTAGTAAATGTATGGGCAATTGGAAGAGACTCAGATGTCTGGGAGGAACCTTTGAGTTTTAGGCCAGAAAGATTTTTGGAGTCACATTCAAATATTGAGTACAAGGGTCAGAATTATGAGTTGATTCCATTTGGATCCGGAAGGAAACTTTGTGCGGGCATGACGTTAGCTCATAAGGAGCTTCACCTTGCTCTGGCCTCGTTGCTACACTGTTTTGACTGGGAACTCGGCGACAATGTCACTCCAGAGACCATTAACATGAATGATAAGATGGGATTAACAGCAGGAAGACTTGTACCATTAAAAGTCATACCGAAAAAATGTGCCGCATGAGAAGAATAACGTATATAATAATGCACTAACAAAAAATTTGTTGTTAGTACGGTTTATTTATCTGATGTTTTAAGCCTGTGTTTATATTTTCATTTTTTCATGTTTACGCATTGAGAGTTATTTACGTTAAACTATAAGGAACTGTACCTTTAAAACGGTCGCCTAAAGTCATGTCATTTAAGACTCATATTTTATATCTGTTTGAAAAAACGTAATCTATGAGCTAGTTAGGATGATAGATAGACCTTCAATCTCATTTGATAGAGTTAAGGCAATGGTTCTTGTCCCAATCCTATGATACCTATATACTTTAAGGTGATGGTGACCTTGCCTGTGTCCTATGATAAGTGCATTAAGTGACGATTGTGAGTATTACCTATAATGAAGACTTTAGGTTACGTTTTCAAGTCCATTCCATATGATGTGGACTTTACGCGATGATCAAAAGTCTTCCATCACTTTAAGCACACACTTATAATTGCTGTTTTTTGTTTTTATAGCTATAAATTTTCACCTAAATTGTAGATCAAATAATTCAAAACTACACTAACTAGCATTGTTTGATATAACAATCACCATTAAAGGATAATTTAACGGTGATTGTTACGGCCAACCACTTCTACAGTACTACACATGACTGACCAACATAACTCTCGTTTTATTATCAATCTTAACACAAATCATTCAATTATTCAATAGTACTTGTTTCAACAACTACAAATACATAAAATTCGTTTTTAATAAACATTGTTATCCTCATTATTTTGTAAACACTCTTGTATAACTCACAGAAAAAACATTACAAGGTCTTGATCGATTAGTTTGTGTTATTGATTGTGCTTTACACATATATATATAATCTATGAATTGGTCAACTAACAAAATGAATTAATTAGTCAACCTCTATATTTAATAGGTTCAATGATAAATAAACATTGCACTAGCCTAATAACTATTTGTTCATTTTTCTCTTCAGATATAGACAATGAGAATCATAATTTGTTACTACAATGTAATTCAGTAAGTCTCTATCTAATTCGTGTAGGGTATGTGAACAAAAACTACTATAAATACAAATATATATTGAAAACCTAACTATGAATCAATACACACTTCATAAAATGGAAATGAGTGCTTCTTATTTGGTACTCTCGTTGGCTCTTTTGCTATCATCACTCTTTTTTCTTCTACTGAAACTTTCAAAAAATGTCTCTAACCAGCTACCACCGGGTCCTCCGGGTTGGCCCGTTTTCGGAAACATATTTGATCTCGGACCCCTTCTGCACCAAACCATGTACGAGCTCCGACCCAAATACGGTCCACTTCTTTGGCTCAAGCTCGGCTCCTTCAACACCTTGGTCGTACAATCCGCCAAAGCGGCCGAGCAGCTCTTCAAGAACCACGACCTCGCCTTCTGCAGCCGCAGGAGTCCCCACGCGTTCACCGTCCACAACTACAACAACGAAACGGCCAGCTTAAGCGCGTACTGGCGCGTGGTGAGGCGTCTTTACTCCACGGAGCTCTTGGCTAACAACAAGGTACTGAACGAGACGGTACGGAAGCGCGTGGACGACATGGTACGGAACATCGAGAAGGAATCGGCGGCGGCAATCGCGCGTGGAGAGTCAGGTGAAGTGGAATTGTCTCATTTTCTCTTTGTCATGTCGTTTAACGTTGTCAGGAATCTCGCGTTCTCGCGAGATCTCTTGGGCCCGCACAATTCTGGAGACGGCCGCGAGTTTTTGGATGCCATGAACGAGATATTGGAGGTGGCAGGAAAGCCTAATATAGCAGATTATTTTCCGTGGTTGAGATGGTTGGATCCGCAGGGACTCTACAAGGAGAATACGCGCTATATGAGACGAACGTTAAATATCGTATCGAGATTTATTGCGGAGAAGGTTGAGAAATTGAAGTCAGAGACACAAGTGCCTGTTAACAAAGATTTCGCGGAAGCGTTGTTGAATTATAGAAGCAGTGATGCAAAAGGAGATATTCAGAGTATTTCAGAACATAGGAGAAGTATAATTCTTCTGGTACATCTCTCGACTTTATTTATATAACTAGTTTTTTGACCCGGCGCTGCTCGGGTTAATGTCTTTTTAGTTTATTTGTTTGAAT
>JAYMTF010001636.1:0-22147 GCA_036897485.1 Pelargonium nanum | reverse complement strand
TTCGGATTTCCAGTTATTAATAAGATAAACATACCCCTTCAAAAAAAAAAAAACACATAATTTTTTCCTAATTTTTATTTTATTAATTAATTAAGCATCCTTATTGAAACCCACATAAATAATAATATTCATCCCGAAGAATTTGGACCACTGGGCAGTTACAACCATATATATAATATACAATATGATTCGGAATTTTACTCATTATTTATGAGATTAAACTATTTTTATGCATGAACCTTACCCAGGTGGAGACATTCACAAATTTCCAAAAAATAATTAAATACTAAAAAATTGATTGAATGTTGAAGATTATTTGTGTTGTATATTTGATTACAACAGTTTTAGAATGCTTCCCCAAGTAAATTCTAACCCAAATCTGCATTGAGATTTTTGGAATTATTCTTCCAAAAAGTCAAAAAGAAAAAACATATACCTATATAATTGACTCAATAATATGGTGTATAATATAATATAAGTAGTGAATTGACTAATTAATAGCGGTGGCTTCAAGCATGGTCAACTTGTTTTGTCACCGTGTAGTTTCCGAAGTCCTATCATTTTTAAATGTAGTAGAATAATAGCGCATGCATGTATAAATAAGCATTTACAAGATACTAAAGCTGGGATCATTATATCTAAGTACTGAAATGATCAAATTTATCATCTCAATTTTGAAAACATTTATAATTTGTTCGGAAAATATTAATTTTTGAAGGGGTTCGGAAAATATTAATTAATTTGCCTCAAAATAAATGTCATAGCTAGTTTTAATAAAATATTCAAAGATGAATTGTCACTATTATTTCAATAATAGATTAATTAACATATATTGAGCTTAACTCTATAAATAATGATCGCTCAAAAAAAAAAACTATATAAATAATGAAAATCATTTTTGAAACGGATGGATTATCTTTTCTAAATATAAGCGAAAGAGGTGTTATTAATTCAAGTACTTAATCAACAAAATAAATATAGATTTGTAATTCGTGTAATTTGTTGCAATTTTGCCTATAAAGAAAATATTGTGTCAACACGTTATGTATTTTGAAAACATATATAAAGAACCATATATATACACACATATGCAATTAAAGTTCAATTGCATATTCGTTCCAACAATAATTCATCATAAATAAAAGGAAGCGAAAGTCATAAAATGATACAGGGTATTGTCTGCAACATGTTTGCCCCAGTACAATTACCATTAGACATTACTAACAACATTAATGAATATTGTTCTAAATATTTAGTCTTCTTAGTAGACTTTTGTGTCTACCTCGAGCTATTCTTAGTTGCATGATAATGTCAATGATGATGAGGTTTGTCTATTCAAAATTTCTCTTCTATAATTTTACGCACTGTTTTGCCTGAATTTGAGAATAATCATTTATTTTGAAAATGGTTTCTAACTTTCAAGGTCACGAAATTAATGAGTAAAGACTAGAGAGGATCGAGAAATCAAACCAATCACAAGGTTGAATAAAGAGCGGACCATTATATATTATTAAAAAAGGAAGCCTAGTTTTCACAAGATTGACAATATCAAAATAAACATACTGAATTGATGTGAACCATAGGTATAACTTAATTATGATGTTGAGAAAAAGATATATCATTAGGAACAAGTTGTTATATAAATTGTGCAATAGTGATTGCAAAGTTATGAATTAGATAATTAATGTTCATATAATTTGTTGGATATTAATTTACCCTAACTTATATTTACAATGATGTGAGTTCTTTTTTAAATGATCTAATGTGCTACAAATCTTGATATCACTATGTACCCAAATTCATGAACCCATTTTAGCTTTTAAAAATTTATATCAACTCAATTTTGAATAATAATAATGATAAAATATATCATTTTTTTAAGTTGCCATAGTGTTTTGTGAATCATGATATGTGTGTGAACTTATTATCAAAATAACAAATTTAAGATATGTGGAAAAGTAATTGACTTGGCATATAGCCCAAAATGATGTTAAATATGAGACAAAATGGTATGATCAAATAAAATTTAATGTTAAATCACCTAAACTATTAAACGCGTTAAATCCAAAAATGAAATGGAAAAGAAATTGAGTTAGTAGTTGTTATAGGTAGATGCGAGGTTATATGTAAAAGAGAATTGGCATTTGAAGAAAGTGTGGTCCCGCTCCCACACCCAACCGCAAACCCAGTCACTAGTCACTACAGCAATCCATAAATATTCATCAAAACGCTGACCTTTTCTTTTCCAAGTTCTAACCAGTTGCAACCAAACTAAACAAACCACAAACAGCGATTCGAATGTTTATAGCTTATACTCATATAAATACAATACGTGTACTTTTATAAGATCTAGCTTCAACTCACGAGTCCATATTAAATCCTTCAATTTTGGAGTCCTCATTTCAACTTTCAGACAACCTCAAATCTCTCCTACCTCAGCCTCTGATCCGCTCCGGTCTGAATATGACGACGGAATCGACTCGATCTCTGCAGAACACACCCACCTGGGCTGTGGCCACCGTCATCTTCTTCTTCATCTCCATCTCCATTTTCATCGAGCATTTGATCCATCTCCTCATCAGCGTAAGCAAGCAAAAACCTAATCTCCACAATTCTCAATTGTTTCATTTCACACCTGAGATCATTACTTTTCTCTGCAGTGGCTCAAGCGAAAACGCAAGACCTCCTTGTTCGAGGCCGTGGAGAAGCTCAAATCAGGTCCGTAGTTACATATCTATGTTCGTAACTTCGTATGTTGTTTCTTAATTTTGGTAAATTGAGGTTGTTGTTTGGTCTCAGGGCTGATACTGTTGGGATTCTTGTCTCTGCTCCTGGCGGTGACTCAGAGACCCATAGCCAAGATCTGCGTACCCACCAAAATCTCCAACACTATGCTTCCATGCCGCAACAAAGCCGCCGATACGACACTACACACCACGGAAGCTCTGGGTTTCGGATTCGATCGTTGGACGCCCAATTTCTGGTCGCCGCCGGAGAGGAAATTAGAAGAGAGCAGCTCATCTACTGACGATGATCACGAAGAAACTGATGATAATGATGAAACCAATTCTACTCCTACTAAAGAGACCAGTTCTGATAATACACCAACCTCAGAAGCATCCTTGGATTATTGTGAATCCAAGGTATTATCTATATACACGTTGTCTTTTGTTGTTAATTTCAATTTTGTTTTATCAATTGATTTTGATTTCGATTTCGATTATAGGGCATGACGGCTCTGATATCGGAGAAAGGAGTGAACCAGCTGAGTATCTTCATATTTGTGTTGGCTGTTACCCAGATTGCGTATGGTCTTCTCACTATGGCTTTGGGAAGAGCAAAGGTTTGCGAATTTTACAACCGCCAACCACCGCCATTTTCGTCATTTACTGTTTTTGTTGTCTTCCTGGGTCTGCGCAAGTAGTTCCAACAGGACAATGTTTGACTTTCTGTTTGGGATGTAGCAAAAATTTGACTTTTAACCCACAAAATTAGGAGTTGCCGATTTATTGGGAAAATGTGTTTGCATAGTTACGCTGCCAACATTTTGTTGTTCTAACGGTAGAATATTAACTTTCATAGGTCTGTTGAGTTTTAATGAACTCATGTAATTTCATGATTTGTGCTAATTATTTTTTCTTCTTGAAACAATAGATGAAGCGATGGAAGGCTTGGGAGAAAGAAACTCAAACCGTCGAATACCAGGCAGCTAACGGTAAACTTGCAATGCCTTATTATAATTATTAACTCTCCTATTACTATTATAGAATTATTTCATTTTGGTATTCTGTTAGTTTATTAATAAATTATACTAAGTATCACATTGTTCTTTGTATCAACAAAAACTCTCACATTTTTGTCACGATTGTTTAATTTGACGGTACTCGTTCAAATTTGTCCCATTTGAACGTATGACTTAATTTATGATCAAACTGAAACCACGACTCCACGAGTGTATAATTACTGTTCTGTTATTGTACATTCACATCATCCACGTAATTATTGGAACCTAATTATTGAAACATAATTGAAAATGAAGTACCGGTATCATCTTTTGGTCGGCCCAAGAGATTCGAAGTCGGCCCAAAAGATTCAGTAGTCAAAAGTCAATATGGGAGCCCACACCACCCTCTCTGCTTTATTGATTTTTTCTTGAAACCACTACCTTTCGCCTCCATTATAATCCATCTTTATGAACAATTCAATCATTATTCTATAATTCACAGTTCCGTAATCAAATTGTTTCATTGACAATTATATTAACAAAATTGAACCAATTGGACCAGAAATGTTCCGACAGCTAGGGTCAATTCAAACTTCAACGAACACTAGGATTTGCTTTTGAAATGTTGTTTTTGTAGTAAAGTTAAGGATATCATTTGATATAGCAACCTAATTAGAAATTAAGTGCACTTCTTTTATTTGGGTCCCTAATTAGGTAACAACTTTACTCATACATGCATTCATGCACACAACTTCAATAATTCCTCAGCCGCCGCCGTCTCTACTCACACCTGAGTCACGTGATCCTATATGATAATCTTGGTTACTAATTGTGAAGTTGATAATTCATTAACCACATAACTATTTTCTTATTTTATTTAGTAACTTAATCGGTAATATTGATTTTGTAGATCCCGAGCGATTCAGATTTACGAGACAAACTACATTTGGTCGTCGACACATGAGCTCTTGTACACAAACATCTATTCTCTTGTGGATTGTAAGTGTTCCATGCACTTTCTATTTATTACTTTGCTTTGCTTAATTATCAAATAACAAGTTGATTAATTATAATTTATATGGTTCATTGCAGAAATGCTTCTTCCGGCAATTCTTCAGGTCCGTCGCAAAAGTTGACTATCTCACTCTGCGCCACGCTTTCATTGCTGTTAGTATCTCAAACTTATTCTAATTTTCTCAATTTCAACTAATCAAGTACTGATTTACATTCATAATATAAATTGCAGACTCATTTGTCAACAAACAATACTTTCAATTTCCAAAAGTACATACAACGATCGCTGGATGATGATTTCAAGGTTGTGGTCGGTATAAGGTTTGTTACTAATTTACATGTACATTTCTCAACTAATGTGTGTTTCTTTGATTCATTTTTATTTAATGACCCACATTTTTCACACTTTATGAACAGCCCTTCCATGTGGTTTCTTGTTATCATCTTCCTGCTCGTGGATGTGCATGGTTAGTAGTTAATTATATATAATACTCGACATATGTTAATTACTTTTCGATCAATTTAGGTACTAATTTGCTCGTAATTTTCTTATACACAAAACAACAGGTTGGCACGTTTATCTCTGGGTATCATTTCTCCCGCTAATTGTACGTATATATCAAACATTTAATAACTTATCGTTTCGTATTGTAATTATATAAATGCGAAATAGAGTTAACAATGTGGATGTAATTGCAGATAGTGTTGGTTCTTGGAACAAAGCTGGAAGTGATAGTGGCAAGAATGGCTCTCCAACTCCAAAATCAGACAAATGTGATCAAAGGAGCTCCTCTTGTAGAACCCAATGACAATCTCTTCTGGTTTGGCCAACCAAAATATGTCTTGACCCTTTTACATTTCACTTTGTTCATGGTAATTCATGTTTTTCACCTAGTGAACAAATTAATTTTATTATGAACCAATTAAACTCACTATAGCTTTTCTTAATCTATTTTGCAGAACGCGTTTGAATTTGCATTTTTCACTTGGGTCACGGTATGAATCTAAGAATTATCTCAATTCGATCTTCGATTATTTTCCCACACAAACGAAATTACACGTTTAACTTTTCTTTTCATGACAATAATGCAGCTACAATTTGGGATACATTCTTGCTACCATGAAAGTTTAGCAATCATCATTATCAGGGTGGTTTTAGCGTAAGTACCAAATTAACCTCTCATTAAATTTAAACCCTCATAGAAAATGAAAATAAAAATGTTTAAATTCTAACAAAGTTTATTTATGTATACAGCATAACGGTCCAAGTCTTGTGCAGCTACATTACTCTTCCACTCTATGCTCTCGTAACACAAGTACGTAAAAAAATAAAATAATTAAAGTTTGTAATTAAAATATGAAATTGTTAACAATGTATATATATGTGCAAACAGATGGGGTCACATTTCAAGAGTGCAGTGCTGGAGCAACAAACGGCGAAGATGATAAAGAAATGGCACGAAGAGGTGAGGCACAAGCAGAGGAGGCAAAAGAAACCAATGGCGGATTCTTATAATAACGACCGTTCGATCTCACCGTCTAATTCTTCTTATGCTCTTAACGGCGGCGATGATCAGAACTCGCCGTCCAGTACTGTCCGGAGTGGCAACACCACCACCACATTTCCTTCCCCGGAAAACTCTTCCCATAAACGGACTCCGACGTTCGGTGAGATTGAGATTGTTGAAGAAGAAGAAGATCGTCGTTATGATATGAAACGACAACAGGTTGTAGCACAGACTCCACAGCTTGGGTCAGCTTTTGATTCGTCTGGTCATGTTGTCACTGTACATATTGAAATGCCTGAGCTCTCCAGAAGGTGAACTCCTTTACACATATATAGTGTAGTATAGGTTGTATATAATTTATACTGGGATTATATTTTTATTTAACAGAAGAGTAAATTGTTTTCGTCTTAGCGACTGGTACATATGTTTGCAGAGTTTATTGTAATGTGGATCTACTTATTTATTTTGAAAGGTAAAGCTACAAACAAATTGTTGAATGACTAGTATATAATCAAACGGACTAATTGGGGATGTTATGTGGTAAATTTAAAAGAATATAAGCGATCTGATACGTGTGCTCTGAGAGGACATTGGCTAGTGTAATCTGAGTTTCTACTTGAAAAAAAGAAGTAAAATTAATGGCATGAATTTATGCGTTGGACAACCATTAGAAGACCAACTCAACTAAAAGTTTAAATTGATATATAGTTGAAATTCTCATTTATACATTTAATATTATGTTCCAACATGTTCTTTCACGTGCAAACTCGTAGTTAGAATTTAGGATGAGAGAAAGGATAAGGAGAGAATGAGATTGTATTATCTGGTTCTGTTGTGTTCATATTGCATTGTGTAACAAAGGATATGGAGCTCCTTAAATAGAGCAAGAAAGGAAGCTAAAAGACAAGATTAACCCTACACTAATTCTTAATTACAATTATATACTAACACTCGTAAGGTCTTTGTAGTGTAACGATAAGAGATAGATAGAAAGCTTAGTCCATTTTCATTCTTGTTTAACTTTGCAGGGGATTCGAAGAAAGATATTAAGAAGCTAATTGTAGCTAGAATGATATGAGAAGACTTTTAATTAGCAAGACTATGATTCCTTGCTATATAGTTATATTACTTACTCGACTAAAACTTCAAGGTGATAATTATAATTACCTTTTAATACTTTGAATATTATATTCCAACCTAAATCTTCAAAATAAAGACCTGCGTTTTTATGGCAACCACTTGTCCATTGAGTCCACACATGTGCTGCAAAATATTTGAAAAATGTTGGAGTTACACATGATATCTCATGAACCATTCAACTTAATTTGACTAAAGTTGTGAAGAGTGAAGTTATGAACAAATTATTGGCCAAGTGGACATGCACATTCAATGCCTTAAATTGACTCACATATAACATTGGGCCCACAAAGCCCAATTGAAGCATTAGACTACACAATAGAGGTCTTATGGGCCTAAATTGAATAGGCCCTGCACGAACCAAACATTCATTGACTAAACTCTTTAATTTTTTAAAACGACGTTTACTGGTAAAGCACTGGGCTACCACTCCTCATTTCAATTCTTGCAAAAATGAAATTAAACAAAAAGCTTTATGTTGTTTGAAAAGACAAGATGAGCATGTTGGCCTCAGCCTTTTTACCTTTATTTGCATGAAAAATTATTGTTCTTAACTTTGATTGAACTTTGATTTGTAAAACAAACAAGGAACAATAAGCCAAATTGGATGCTGTTGAATGTTGATGGTGACCCCAATTGCAAGCTTTGTTTATTATTATAGACTGGACGATGCCGTTTGTCCCCTAAATGGGCCCATTTGTAGGCCCGTTCTCATTTTCTTGGGCTTCCTTTCCCGTACAATATGGGCCCAATTCAAATACCGTATAAAGTTTGAGGGCAAGTCTTTTTCTCTTTTGTACGTGAAACACTGACGTTTAATAAAAAGTAGCAATAGAAAATAGTAGTAGGTAGGTGATAAGCAAGACATTAGATAAGATAGATACTCCCTCCGTTCCAAAATGAGTGTCTGTTTTCATTTTTTGCAAAAATTAAGAATTACCAAATAATTTAATGTGTTTCCAATATCCTCACTTTTCCCCCTTACACCCCATGTGCAGCCCATGTGCAGTTCATAAGTGATAAGGGTATATGGAAAAAACAATAATATAATAACATAAAAATAGAAACAATACACTCATTTTGGGAAAAAAATTTAGACAAACAGGACACTCATTTTGGGGCGGAGGGAGTATTAAAATCCGGTGGTCGGACACAAAACAGTACTCCAAATAGAGCGTTGAATTCAAATGTTAAGTATGGGTGACAGTACAGTGACCGTGAATGGAAGCAGCAGAAAAGTAACCGGCATGACTCTCGAGGGTCGACAACTGCATTGCACTGTTGTTGCCTGTCACTCTAGCAGCAGCTGCAGTTGCAGACTAGACTACAGTTTTTACCAAACATTTATTTATTTACTTCTATGATTATCAATAATACACTCTGGAATTGGATTGGGTAGTAGAGCGAAATAGCAGAATCATAAACAACTACTGTAGGTGCCAATATATTAAGTTTTCGGGTTGTGATCGGGTTGGAGTCGGACCTAGGTTATCTGAAACGCGGAACGTTTCGGTACGTGGAACGGAAACGGGAAGGCGAAACACTAGTATTTTAGAGTATGTAACTTTAGGGGTAAGCTTCTTCAAAACGTTTGTTCAAAACGTGAAATATTTATTTAATAAAATAAATTTTATGAGATATATAATAATCAACATAAACTTTTAGTAATAACATAATTAAATCTAAAGTTCAAATTTCTTCTCCTGCATATGGGTATTTTACTGGAAAAAGAAGTTAGTTTTTTTTATATATATAATATTTTCTTCAAGTGGGATCACAAATTTTTCCGTTCGGAACGAAAAGTTCCGGAACGGAGATCCCTACCTAGTAATAGTTTTCTGGTAACATAGGGTCGGACCATTGTAGCATGAACTAAAATTAATCTTATGTTAGTGAATAAATGATAATTTTGCAAGCATTGTTTTGTAATTTTCGTTTGTAAATCATCTAAATGACGAAGCAAACGCAGGTTATTGATGTTCTAATTCTAAATATACATATTGTAAATGATAAATTTAAAATGGTATGATTAGAATGAAAGTTTTATTTTCTAAAACTTCAATAAAAATGAAAATAAAAGTATAAAGAAAAAACGGGCACGTGAAAATGTTGGAGGAACAACCTTACACATCATTTTCATTATATTTGCTTGAAAGGGAAGGAGTAAGATCTGTGCCACCAATGTCTAGTCGCATTCATTTGCATACAAAACTAGCATAACACAAATGAAATCTATGATTTATCTACCAAAAATATGAGTAATAAGTCCTACTTAATTGGTTTCATTAACTAGATTTCAATTATCTATCACAATTCACAAAGGTGATTGCTGGGAAAAAGATATATTTTAAAATATTTGTTTTTGATTTCTTTTTTTCTTTTTATCAGAAGAGAAAAGAGACATTTCATCAAAATTTATTCTACCAACATCAACATTCTAATTGAAATTGAGCATCTATTAGCATTTCTTCAAACAACACTAACAATCGGTTTAGTTTAATTTAATTGATATTTTTTTCATTAAAAAATATCAATTCGTAAATTTCAAATAGTGATGAAAATACAAAAGTTACATTTATTAAAAGAAACAATGGTTCCTGCCATTCCATTTAACACGTACTACATTTAACAAACCAGTGCTAGTAAAAGAAGTTGTACTCAGAATATTTATTTGGCTCTGAAAATACGACATCAATTATTGTAGTTAATGTAAACAAATCTAGGGTTTCCAACTTTCATTATTTCTGTAAAAATCAGATGCTTCTACAGTATAATTTTGGTTTGGGGACCTATAAAGTAAAATAGAAAAGAAATATCATTATTAATTAGTCCATTTTAAAATCAATTTAAGTACACAGGTGCTTCTTCAAGGTGTAGGTTCGAAATGAAAATTTGTTTTCATAAGTTGAGTTGAGAATTTAGTTTGTCTCAAGTGAGACAGCTTGAGTATGATATGATTCTATTCTTAAATGGATTGAATTGCAAGCACTGCTTGTTTACGAGCGGATTAATATAACATGATACAATTAAAACGTTTAAACAATTATGTTCAAAATTACACGACCTTACTTGATTAACTTGACACGTTCAAACAATCGAGTTGATGTTTACCCAACACAACCCAATGTATTTGACTTATATGTGTAGTTTTTTACACTATATGTTTTAAATTTTACATTTTACTCTTAAATGACAGAGAGATTAAACAAAATACATGAGTTTGACACAAATACGACCTAGTTATTAAATGGTTTGAAATACTCAACCTATGACACGAATCCAATTAAGTTTAACTCAAAATTACTTAAGTTCACATAGTGTTTGTGTCATGAAACAAAATTAACTGTCCGGTACAGCCCCAGTCCTATTGCTTTCAAAATTGTCCGTAATGGATATATTTTACTTCACGGAAGTGGCTTTGAAAAGAAAATGAAAAAACAATTGTATAGTTGTCATGAATCAGCACCACAAAAATAGAAAGGTAAAAGAATCTGAATCTTGGAGTGAAATGAAAAAATGGAAAAAAAAAAAAACACAAACAACATCTTCAGTACTGGAGTAGTGTAATTAACACTATTTCAGAGAAGACGATAACATTGGTAGAGGGTAACGTAGAAGGCATTAAGGTTAGCACGAGAGTCAACACGTCCGTGCCGCCTTCAAATTTGGCATGAAAACTCTGTATTGTGATTGAAAGCTCAAATTATAATGAGTACAAAATTACTGATTATGGCACCAATAAAATTATTTTAGAGAGAGACGAATGGATATGAACTCTTTTCGGGACGGAATTTTGTTGCAAATGTTATTTTTTGCGAGGCTTCCGGTCAATCTACCGAAGAAAAAGTTTACCGCACCTGACTTTCTTGGATTTCCGCCCAAATTTTGCTATGCCCTTACTTTTGCGATTGAATTATGCTGCAAATATAATTAAATTTGTGGCGCTTGTCGGTCCATTGAAAATAATAATGGAGATGGTTTGTCCCACGCCACATTGTTTCGGTCTTTTAGTTTTATTGTTACTCTGATTTGGTTTTAAGTAACTCCAAAATTATGACATACCTCACAAATGTATTTTATGAGCTTTACATCCATCTTTGGGTTTCTACTATTTAGCCAAAAGGTTTACAAAGGAGCTCTTGTAGTCTTCCATGCTCTGTAAGTTATTTTTGTTAGTTTTGTTACTATGTTCTCTAGTATGGTGTTCCTTAGTTTGTTGTTGTCAGTTGTAATGTTTGTTTTCATAATAAAGCTATCATGTTACTAAAAAAAAAGTCTACTGCAAAGCTTCGATAAAGAGGTCCACCGAGAAACTCTATTTTGAAGGTTCATTACGATGTTTAAGTACGGAGGTTCATCAAAAAGCTCCACTCTAGAAGTCCACTACGGAGCTCCGCTCTAGAGTACCATCTCTGTCCTACTATAGGCTATTTGCCTAACACTTTTTTTTACCAATGTCTACTCCTACACTTTAGATAAAAATCGGCCATCAAGAAGAACATGAGACCAAAACATCCTCCCAAGACAAAGGATATAAGCAAACCGTATACACAAATTTAAGAGCACCCAGAGGAGGGTAAATCAAAATTTGATTAGATCAAAAAATGTGTAACAAAACAAAAACGAGTTAAAAAGTTTGTCGGCTTGTTAGCTCGTTTGTCCGCCGACGACAACACAAAGTCATAAAAAAAAAACCTCATATTTTCCCTGTATTCCAAGACATGATTGTAGTCAATTTCGCCCATATGTATGTAAGAGGTCACTATTACTTACAGTAAAGTAGTTTATATTCACTTATTTTGTTATAATAAAAAGTAATATTGTATGATTCATTAAAAATTATAGTGTGCACTAGTACAGTATTATCTAACATATTCATTAAAAATTAACTATGACATCTTGCTTTCCAAACCTTGGATATAAATTAGTGAAGTAAATTGTTGATTTGATTGAAAAGAAGCATCGCATCGCATCAAAATTCAAAACCTTAACCGGAGAGGATTGGACTGGTGTAAGCGAGTTGGATTTCGTGATGGTACTTTTGTGGCAAAATAAAGCGAAAGTACGAAATTGCCATTGTGAAGACCAACCCAGCCCCTTGTATTTTCTTTTACAGAGTGTATAAACAGTATAAAGGGAACAGCTTTGTAAATGCTCGTGCGCTGCATCATGTATTCATTGTCAGTGGTGAGTTTGGTAAATATAGGGAAAAAGTAGGGGCAAATTGGTGGGGAAACCCGAGGGCGTGAGATAGCGAAGAATGTATGTGGTGGGGCTATGAGGCAGCGCCAAAAGCGCAGGCCTCTCTCTCGATACTACTCACTTTCTCTGTTCATCCCGACACCGCTCTCAATCTACACTTTCCCACTCGCCCCACCATCGCGTGCACTTCACTGCCTTCTTCTACCTTTTGATTTTGAGCGTAGTTCCTAATAATTGTCGGTTACTAGTACTGAATAATGAATTTAAAAAGATTTTGAAAGACTAGATGAAACAAATGTTTAGATTAATCCCTACAACATGAGTTGGCAAATCTGATTTGGGCGGATACGGATCGGCTTAGGGTTGGTAGATTTTAACCCGAAATCGATTTGAAAATATTTTGAGTTAGATCGTTCCAATCATATTTTAGTTTTAACGTGCTGAATTGTGCATATTTTCTTGATCCAATTAGGTCCAAAATATAATAAGATAAATCTGATCTGATCTGATCCAACCCAACTTAAAAGTTGGTCATATCATATCAGACAAAGGTCGGGTCGAGTTTTATGTACATGCGAATTCAGGTCCACATTGTAAGCTCTACCAGTAGCCACTAAATAATGCGAAATAAATTCAATAAGATTTTGTTTGGGTTGTTTTATTCATTAACCAAAATAAAGTATGGGCAAATTGCATTTGAATTTTTCATGAGGGATATGCACAAGACACTAAACTCTTGCAGCCAAAACTCAAATGTATGAAAGGAGTGACCAACTTCTTTTACAGCCAAACATCAATAAACTTAAATATCTATAAACATATGCCATGCAGAAAATATGTACATCTTCTCAACAAGATCAAGTTTGAGATAAGAGATTGAGGCCACGCGCTCATGAAGTGGGGGTGAGAATGAAAAAGGAGAAGAAATAAAGATGGCAGTTGCAGAGAGGCTGTGAGTGACTGAAGCAACACGCCCACGATATTTGCTGCCAATCTTCAAGGGCCCTTTTACATTGACAACTCTATCTTACTTTTTTATTTTTTTATAAATTGCTTTGTTACATTAATTTTATTTCTCTCTGTTGCTGAGCTCTGTCTCAGTCTCAACTCCACTCAATGTAATGTAGCACTTTCATATTTATTAGGTTACCCCTTTGAATTTGGAATTTTCGGCAGACAATTTACTAAAATCACCATCTGAGTAGTAATCACAATCTCCAAACATTTCGTTTCAGAACGTGAGAAGAAGTCGTAGCGTCAGTTTTTATTTCTGTTCTGCATATTAAAATGTACTGTGATCTAAACAACTTATTTCGTTTATTTGTTTTTTACTTCAAAACAAAAATATATATTTATGTTTTAACACAAATAATGTATTTATATTGAGATGATGATGGTGGGTATTATAATTTTTGTTTTTGGATTGGTTGCAAAGAATGAAAATTGAAGACCCATCTATTTTTTGATGTGTTTCTTCTGTTTTTGGTGGAGGGCCTCACAGAACAGTTGAAAAATGACTAATAAAGAGAAAAAGATAAAGAAAGAAAAAAGGGAGAGGAGAGAGAGAGAGTGTACTGTCTTTAGCCTGTCCCCTCCACCCAACACCAACACAGTCCAAGTTCAAAAGCCACCAGAAGCCACCAGCAAATTGTTTCTTCTTTTAATTATTTATTTATTTATTTGCCTTTTGTTTCTCTGCTCCCTCTCATCAGTACTTGCAAATGGGGGAGGAATCATACTTTGAATTTCTTGTTATTATTTGATTCATCAACCAACAAAAACTTCTTTTTTTATATTTCTATTGTGTCACTCCAAACACGACTTTCTTGTTTGTTTTCTATTAATCTTCTCTTCTTCTTTCATTCTTCAACTCCCATGTTTTAGCTTTCTGGTTGTGGCCTGTGGGTATAAAAATGAATTTTTTTGTCCATGATTTGACCCCATTTCTCAACTTTCTGGACTAGTGGAGACTCTTTTCTTGATTACCCTTTTCTCTTTCTCTCATTTGGTTTTCTGGGTTTTGGTTAACTTGTACTTTCCAGTTTCCACCATCTACCCAACACACACACCCAAAAAACCAATATACTTGCTGTGTTTTCATGGAAATTGATCTTAACCATGCAGTGACTGAGGTGGAGAAGAGTGCATTGTGTAACAATGGTGACTGTAACAAGGCTGGTGCTTGTGTTTGCTGTTTGTCCTCTACTTCCTCTTCCTGTTCTTCAGACTCATCCACACCTCATGTCTCTTCCTCAATCTACTTAGAGCTCTGGCATGCTTGTGCTGGTCCTCTCATCTCACTTCCAAAGAAAGGGAATGTGGTTGTCTACTACCCACAGGGACACTTGGAGCAAGCTGCTGCCTCCTCCCCCTTTTCAGCTATGGAGATGCCAACATTTGATCTCCAACCACAGATTTTTTGTAGAGTTGTGAATGTCCAGCTACTTGTGAGTATTGGGTTTTCTTCTTTTCAATTCAGTTCTTTGTGCTCTGCTCATATTTGTGGCTTCTCCAATTTTGACCCACTCACTCCATTTCTGAACTGTCTTTGTTTAAATTCTTGTTTAACAGGCTAATAAGGGCAATGATGAGGTCTACACTCAGGTTTCTCTGCTTCCTCAACCAGAGGTATGTTTTCACTTTTCAATTGATACTCTACTTACTAACTAACTATGTTAAGTTTTTAACAATCAGTGTGACTTTTGATTAACTGTTAGTTGAATTATTGTAGTGTTTGTGTGATGAAAAGTAAACTTGTAACTCTAGGAGATGGTTTGATTTTGTAAAATTTTGGTTTTCTTAATGATGATGGTGGTGTCCATTTTTGGTGTTGTCTAGTTGGAAGGGTTGAATGTAGAGGGCAAAGAGGTTGAAGAGTTTGGGGATGATGAGGAGGGTGGTGTAGGATCACCCACAAAATCAACCCCTCACATGTTTTGCAAGACCCTTACTGCTTCTGATACTAGCACCCATGGAGGCTTCTCAGTCCCTCGAAGAGATGCTGAAGACTGTTTTCCTCCGCTGGTATGATTATACTGTTCGTTCCGATAGATTAATGGATTAGCTTCGCGCGCGTGTGTGTTATCAAACTCGATGATTTTACCTTGTAGGATTATAAACAGCTAAGGCCCTCTCAAGAGCTCGTTGCCAAGGATCTACATGGAGTAGAGTGGAGGTTTCGGCACATCTACAGAGGTAGATTTAATAGAATTGTCAGTTGTGTTTAGCGGATTATTAATATTATCATTGATGTAATTTAGCGTTCATTACTCTTTAGGTCAGCCGAGGAGGCATCTACTGACTACAGGGTGGAGTATATTTGTTAGCCAAAAGAATCTTGTTTCAGGGGATGCGGTGCTCTTTCTGAGGTATATTTGATTATTTGTTTATCAAGTTGCTGAAGATGCATATGGATGCTGCCACATACTAGTTGTTCCATTCGTTTTCCAATTAAAGCCAAAGGCAAAATTCCGATCTTTTGACTTGAGTAACTGTAGCCAACAAGGAATAATTTATGTTTACAAAAAAAGAAAAAAAGAATCAAAAAGATTTTATACCTTCATATCTGTATATGTTCTCACTTGTTAGGATTTGATGCCTCTTGCATGCTTCTAGCTTTGAACTTTAGGCAAAACAGATAGTTCGGCTTCTTTTATGTGCTGATGTCCCTAAGGTGTTACTGTGATCTCGTAAATTTGAAATCTTTCAATTTTGTAGGGGTGGAGATGGTGAGCTGAGACTGGGAATTAGAAGAGCTGTTCGGCCTAGAAATGTTCTTCCTGATTCAATTGTTGGTAAACCGAATATGCTTTCAAATACTCTATCTTTAGTGGCCAATGCAATATCCACGAAGAGTGTGTTTCATGTGTTCTACAGTCCAAGGTATTAATAATTTTTCACTATCTGACTAATTTACTTGAGGCAACCCTTGGTTTGTAAATATTAATAGCTCGAATACAGTAGCATAAAAATGAATCTTAAAATCATTAACGTAAACACTAACACTCATCATAAACGATAGACCGTATTAAGGTGTACATGTTGACCCAACTTTGAACACTCAAATGTGCAAACTTTGGATTAAACTGGGCATATAATATGTATGGATAATTAATAGCTCTTGATCTATTCGGGGAAAAAAGAAGAAATAGACGGGGTTGCACAGAGTGTATAAAAGACTTTGTATATTTATATGCATGCTTGCTCGGACAGATATTTTTGCATGGAATGAAATTTGAAACTCTTCAAATTTGCTTAAATGTAGGGCAAGTCATGCTGAGTTTGTCATTCCCTACCAAAAATATCTGAGAAGCATTTCTAATCCAGTTTGCATTGGAACAAGATTCAAAATGAGATTCGAAATGGATGATTCGCCAGATAGAAGGTATTGTATTATTTGATTACGTAGCAAAACTTGAAATATCTTATCTCGTGATTGTTATCATAATTCCAATTCATCTTCCTTGCAGGTGTAGCGGTGTGGTGACTGGAATTGGTAACTTGGATCCCTATAGATGGCCCAACTCAAAATGGAGATGCCTAACGGTGTGATTTCTAATTTTGCTCTACAAATCAATATGCTCTATTATTCTTGATCTATGAATATGCTTTGTTTTACCTTCTATGTTTGCATTCTCTCAAATACATGTCTTTTTTTTTTTTAATTATGTTGCTTCTTCTATATCTTTTCTACTTGCGGATGTTGGCATCAACACATTCACGTAGCATACACTGCATTTTTCTTTATGTGAAGAAAACCGTGAAATCACCTTATTGGTGTTAACACCTTTGTCATTAATCACATCGTACAGGTTAGATGGGATGAAAATACTGTTAGTGAGCATCAACATCGAGTATCTCCATGGGAAATTGACCCTTCTGTTTCTCTCCCGCCATTGGGCATTCAGTCTTCCCCTCGACTGAAGAAACTGCGAACAAGTATGCAGTCAACCCCACCCGACGATCCCATTACCGGTACAAATCATCACTTTGAGATGCAACATCAGTCTTATATTCTCCACAATAGTTCCACATCCTTAAATTCTGATTTTTTTTTTTCTTGCAGTAGGAGGGGGCGGTTTTTTGGACTTCGAGGAGTCTTTAAGATCTTCTAAGGTCTTGCAAGGTCAAGAAAATGCCGGTTTCATTTCACCCCTTTATGGGCGTGATAGTGTAAACCACTCGCTGGAGTTTGAGTTGCGAACGCCAGCACGTCAGAGTCTCGGATCAACTGGAACAGATAAAGCTAATGCTAGCAAGTACATGAGAGCCCAGACTTACACAGGATTTGTGGAGTCTGAAAGATTCTCAAAGGTCTTGCAAGGTCAAGAAATATGCCCATTGAGATCCTTAGGTGCTTGGGGAAATAGTAGTAGTCTTGGCTGCAATTCCTATAGCATGTACCAAGCACCAAAACCCGATTTCTACCCACTAGCATCCGAAGGCCTCCGGAACATTTATTTCCCACAAATGATGCGATCAGATGCTGTTGCCAACTTCCCAAGACAAGATGCCCCACTCAATCCGTCTTCCTTTCAGACTGGGCTCACCAGGGCTGAAATTCGAATGCCAAATCTCCGAAATGACCATGAGCTACTAGAAAATGTATCTTCTCCTCCCCCTCTAGGGGCAAGTCTGAAAAATCTGAATGATGAATCATTTAGCGGGACTGTGCCGAGTTGTAAGCTCTTCGGGTTTTCCTTGACCAGTGAAGCACCAAGTCCAAGCTCGCAGAGTTCTGGAAAGAGAAGTTGCGCGAAGGTACATTATATTGCGAGCAAAGGTTGACATGTAAGTGTGTAGCTTTGCCTTTCTTGATGTCTTCTTTGAGCCATGTTAGCATAAAATGGGTTAAAAGGTTGAAAAGCAAGGCAGCTTTATTGGAAGAGGCATGGATGTTTCAAAACTTTATGATTATGGTGATCTGCTAAGTGAATTAGAGAGCCTATTTAGCGGTTTAGCCTTCTACAAGATCCTAACCAAGGATGGAACTTGGAAGGCAGATGTTGTATGGTAGTACTTTTAAGCATTGCTTAAATTCAACAACATGAATGTTCTCTCTCTCTCTCTCAAGATATCAAATATTTGAATCTATATGCTCATGCATAAAGCTTTCTTATCCGAGCTTGACTTGCAAGGTTTCGAGTAAAGAATGTCTAACTCGAGTTTGACCTACAAGGAGCGAGTTTAAATCTTTCAAAATTGAATGAGTAGGTTTAGCGCCTAACTCAAATTAAAAATTGATCAGATTTATTTTGTGAGTCCCAACACGTAAAAGAACACATATAGCAAAGTGGGTGAAGATTGATCCGATCTATTTTGTGGATCTGAAACCGCAAAAATAGGGATAAGATTTTCAGTCCATATATTCATATTCAATGTGTCACTTCTATTCAAATATATGCATATTTGAAAGGTAATACGAAAAACATTTAATAGCGACAAAATAAGTAACAAGACGGGGAGAGTATATAGTGTCGGGGTTTGCTTCAAAGTGTGCGTGAGGGTGGTACTAGAAGTCTAGAACACCACCATCAATGTCATAACCTTGAGGCAGGGGTGTGTAAAAATTAGTAATTCAAATATATGTTGCAAATTTAATGTAATATTTGAACAATACCAAATAGTAATGAGTTGTGACGCCTTATTAGAATTTTCTTCGGAGAGGTTTCAATCAGCGAGTTTTCAAAGAAAAAGAAGCATAAAGTTGTGGAGTAGATGTTAGCAATATTAGTAATAGTTTGTTTTTATCGACAATATTAGTAATAGCTTAATGAATTTTTTTCTTGTAAATGAGCATCTAGATTTGCTGTGGAAGGTGCTCATAAACTAGCTAAGTTAGGTCGTTTGGGTATCTAAGGCTTGGATCTCTACGTACTAATTTATGTTTCGTATTTATGCAAGAGTTAATTACAGATAACCCATATGAACTATCCACTTAAAACAGATACATCCCCTTAACTTTGTTTCGTGACAGATAGCCCCCTTAACTAACCAAATCACTGTTCCGTCTAGTTAAATCTAACTAAAACACACTCTCTCTCATCACATGCATTGCACATGCATTTAATTATTTATGAAATACCAATTTTGCCCTTTGAACATGTAAATAGTATTGCATTTGAATGTTTGAATTTTTCGGCGATCTTAATGAAGTTTCCGGCGTATGTATGAATATTCCGGCGATGATTATGAACTTTTCGGCATGTTCATGAATTTTCCGCGCGAGGTTTTGAGTTTTCCGACGATTAAAACTAAATTAATTTCAAACCAAATTCAAAATCAAATCTACAATGAACCAAATTCAAACCAAATCCAAATAAACCAAATTCAAACCAAATAAAAAAAACAAACAATAAGTGGCATAATCAGTCGTCGCTCGCTGTCGCCAGAATCTGGAGATGCCCACTGTGCCTCCCAATCGTCATGAGCTCACCGGAGACGATTGGGAGCAGATCGAGACGACCCGAGCTCGCCACCTTCACCATCGTTGCTGCCGGTGAAGAAGAGAAGCAGAGGCCTCCGACCACCGCCGTCCTCGTTGGAGCCGAAGCAGTCGTCGTCGTCCTCAGAGAGAGCAGATCGGCCGGTGAGATCGAGATCGAGAGAGAGAGAGTAGGTCGGTCGACGAGATCCAAAGAGAGAGATTGAGATCGGGAGAGAGAGAGAGAGAGAGAGTAGGTCTGAGCTCTTCAGATCGGGCCGTCGATGGCTGGAGCGGGGCCGAAATCGTCGGAATTGCGAGCAGATTTGGGAGGCCACCGTCGCCGGACTACCGTTGCTGGAGATAGAGGGAGGGAGACGAGAATGGCCGAGCACGGCTCCGACGATGCAGATCCAACGAGAGAGAGAGAAGGTCGGTCACCGTGAGCTCGCCGAAGATGGAGTCGGCTGAAGCCAGTGTTGCCGTGAGGAGACGAGATCCGCCATGGCCGGAGACGACCAACGACGACCGGAGACACCATCGGAGACCATCGGAGAAGATGAAGCAGCAATACAAGATTTTTTTATTATTATTTTAAAAAAGTTAAGGGCTTGTTTGGCTAGGGAAATCAAAACCACTTAAGGGCATATTAGTCTTTTTGTAAAAAAACTAACTGTGTGATGACAAAACAGTGTTTTGGTTAGTTGAGGGGGCTATCTGTCACAAAACAAAGTTCAGGGACATATCTGTTTTAAGTGGATAGTTCATATGGCCATATGGGTTATCTGTAATTAACCTTTTATGCAATTATGGTATTATTAAAATAAAAAACATAAAGTGTTAGATGTTTCTAGACCCCCTAAACTTGTTCTCATTTTAGAGTTGACACATGTTTAGGGTTTTTACTTGTTTCCCACCTTGGACTTGTAATATTTTTAAGTTTGATCCTAATGACCAGCAATCACAAGTTACCATTGGACACATCATCTCATCTTGCCACCTCACTATGCCATGTCATACATGTGTGCCACGTCAGCCTTCATCATTTGGCCTAGTAAGTTGTCACAAACTATTTCTGCAAAAGCCCACCACATATTCCTGATATGTTTGAGACTTTGAGCAATGGATTTCCCTTTTGCACAATTAAGAAAAAAAGAACTTGACACTGAAGCTTAGGCATGGACACAGAATTAAAAAAAAAATTAAAAATTGACATTTTACTGAACAAATTAACAAGCTCACCAGTTTGTGGCTCACAAGAATAGCAATGCTATTCTGAGTATACTGCAAAGAGGAAGACGAGCCACCAGCAACCGAAGCCGAAGGAGAAGAAGCAACATCTGTTTGACCAATCTAGCTAAAACCCACGAAAAACAAACAAAACTCATATCAATCCAGTTCAAAGCAAAACGATTTCGACCAATCTGAGCAAAACCCACAAACTATTTATTTATATTAAAAACACCCTTTTCACTCAAATTCAACGCAACAAGTGACCATACCTTGAGGTAGTTTCAGTTGAAGCTTGAGTTGATTGGGACGGTGTTGAGAGTAGAATTAGGAGGATTTGATGAATGAGAAGGCTTGCGAGAAGGAATCAGAGGAAGTGCAGAGAGATGGGGCTGTTGATTTGGCTTGTGACAATTCTACGACTTCTTTGTAAGTTGAGATTTTGATCACTATCTTTGCCGGAATTTGTTTGGTCACTTGGTTTCTGATTTTTCGTTTTCGTAGGTCGATTAACCAGGCGGAGAGACAAGGCGAGTTGTCGCGTGGTACCGAATGAAACGCCCACGGATGCTCCGGTTTCTGCTCTAGCTTTGCTTGAGTCGCCGTTGCCGATGCCGGAGGTTGCGGAGAGCTTTCCGGGCGTTGGCGAACAACCACAAGGGTTTGGCAAGAAAGTACTGCTGGGCTAGGTTAATTGCTGAGTTGGCACAGTGAGGTGGCAAGGTGAGATGATGTGTCGGTAGCAACTTGTGATTGCAGGTCATTAGTAAAAAAAGTTATAAGTTAAGGGTGGGAAACCAATAAAAACTCAGAACAAGTTCAGGGAATATGGAACCATTTAACCCAAAAATAAAAAAGAGTAATATGTACATCAGTTAACTGATATAATTTTATATCAGTTGCACTAAT
>JAYMTF010001635.1:0-22150 GCA_036897485.1 Pelargonium nanum | reverse complement strand
TCCCATCGGTCTCGGCTTGCCCGTGACCTGATCCTATCCCGAGAGCCACCTCGAACTCTCCCCAGACTGAATTCTGCCATAGTCGCAGCCTCACATTCCGCTGCCTACACCTTAATCACCCCTTGCCGAACAAAAACCGCCACAAACCAAAGCAATAAACTGCTCTAATTCGAAAGCCCTACCGCTGCCCAGGGAGCCGCGGCGGCCGCCGCCGCTCTTGAGAGAGAGAGAAAAAACCCTAACTTTTTCAATTATTGACATATTTATTTGAAAGTTGGATTCTATATTTTATTATTATTAATTCGATTTTTTTTTTGGGTCAAACCATACTTCCTTGTTGGAGTAGAGTTACCAAAGAAGCTCCTAATAAAAGTTCCCCACAAGCATCTTTTCTACGAATAGTGTTTGTTCGTCACAAAGTTTCACCTTCCAATTCTGTAATTACATTGATGATCCTTTCTCATAGAGTCCAGACTCGCAAGCCAAAACCGCACTGCACTCTACTCCGTTGGTACATCTTGAATTCCTTGAATCACTGCAGCCCAGCGAATTGCTCACAAGTTTCTTGCTAATGGGAATCAAATTCATCCCATGAGTTTCTTCAAAGGACTCGTCGACTCTCTCGGCTCTATCTTCTCTACCACTCCATCTGATGATCATCATCATCACCAAAACCCTACCTATTCCAATTCGTCTCAGTCCATGGAAGGTGTGCCAGGAATTTCCCCGGTTTCAAACGAGCGTACTGCGTACAAGCTCAAAGGCTACTTCGAATTGGCCAAGGGAGAGATCGCCAAGGCCGTTCGCGCTGAGGAATGGGGCTTAGTTGATGATGCGATTGTCCATTACAAGAACGCCCAGCGCATTCTCATTGAAGCTAGTTCTACTACCGCGCCTTCCTTTATCAGCTCAAGGTACTGAGATTCGTCTTCATCAGTGATGATTTTTGTTTGATTTCATTTATGATTTGTGTGATTTTCAGTGTATTGAATTGTGGTGGTGTTTGATTTTGCATTTGAGTTTCGAACGATTTAGGTTCATGTTAATGCGAGTATTGACAGGTCTTCAAGGTGTTGAGAATTTGGATTGTGTTTTTAGGTTTTGTATTGTAAAGTTGGATACAGATTGATTTGCCCTGTGCATGCTAAAGTTTAGTGAATGATAGTTTAGTGATTTTAGTGAATCAAATTTTTTGTGCTCTTCTTAGTTCAGTTCGCATTGTACTTGAAATGGGGAATGCAACTCTTATGAAACTTTTTTTGTTTGTAGCAGTGAACAAGAAAAGGTGAAATCTTATCGTCAAAAGATATCAAAATGGCAGGGTCAAGTTTCTGAGAGGTTACAAGTCTTGAGTCAGCGTGCAGGTTAATATCTGTCATTGATTGGATTTGATTTAGGATTGTTCCACCCACTATTATATATGGATTTTAAGAAAATACTCATACTTCACTTTCTTGCTTTCTTTTCTCCTTTCCTCATTGTGTTTCAGCTGGCACATCCACAAACAAGGTATGGTTGGTATTGGCTAAAGTGTAAGCATGGATTTCTCCTATTCTTTTCTTTTACTCTGTTCAGCTGAGCTTGAAGCATAATTATATTTTTCTCTATGGACAATGTCTGTACTTTTATTTTGTTCAGAAACTGTGAATGTACTGCTGACAATATATGGGCTCTTTGTTGCTGCATGGTATTACGTTCTACCTGCTAAATTACACCAATGGCTGGATTCACTCTGGTCTGATCGGCTGCCATGCCGACCGGATCCTTGGTTCTTGGTTGTATGGTCTTGCTTGGTTACAAAATCTCCTTCTCTCTCACTTTTTCATACCTGACCTACAAAACAGGGGAGACTACACTTGCGAAATCCGATGCTTAAGTCAAATATAAGGTTGTTTGGTAATCGAGTACAATAAACAGTAAAGACGTACCTGACTAATAGTTGGAGTGGGTTATTTATATGTTTTGATTTACCTTTTCCATTAGTACTCTAGTTTCCTAAATTCGTCTAACCGACCATTTTTAGGATTTATTTTCTAAGTTGGGGCAAATAAGTAATGCGTGCTCTGCATTTGGCAACCATGAGCCTGATCGCTTGGTTCTTGGGCCTTGCTGGGCTAGCTTGGCTTTCTCAGAGTTATTCGGTATGGTGGAATGGGCTTAGCCAATATGTTCAGTCTGAATCACTTGGTCTAGTCAGCCTTTGTCCGACCGGCCGGGTGCTAGTGGTTTGAATGGTCTGGTCGGTTGTTCTTCTGGTCGAACCACTCCGGTCATCCTAGTTTGGACAAGGACCTTACTAGCTCACCCAGATCGGTCTGGATAGAGACCTGCAAAAAAGACCAGCTGATCGGACCTTTCAAGCCACAACACCAGACCATTAGGACAAGGACTGACTAGACCAAGTGATCTAGACCGAGCATATAGGGCCAACCCCAACCCTACTGGACCAAATATCTTTGAGAAGGCTGAGTTGTCCTAGCAAGGCCCATCAGGCCCAAAGACCAAGCGATCAGCCCCATGTAGGCCCACGGTCACTGAGTGCGGAACACGCATTTCTTATTCACCCCAAATTAAGAAACGAGTCCTAAAGGTGGTCATTCAGACAAATTAGGAAAGTAATGTTCTAATGGAAAAGATAAACCAACCCATATAAATACTCCACTCCAACTAGTGGTCAAGTACACATTTAATGTTAATTGCACCCGATAAGCAGATAACTTTATATTTGACTTAAGCATCGTAGGGGCTTCACAAGAGCAGTATTCCCTGTTTTCCAGGTCAGGTATGAGAGAAGGAGACGGTAACCGAGCAAGACCAGATAACCACGACCCAGTCTGCAGGGTAGAACATAATCTCTTTCAGTAACACTCTTCACATTTAACAAAGAATAGTTTCTTCAAAGCAACTTCAATTGAGATGAGATTTAGTATGACACCTAAACTTATGCAACATTTTCCAATGATAGTTGATAGAGACATATGGTGTACTTGTATAATTCTAGCTGTCTCTTTGCATGATCATATAATTCTAGCTGTACTTGTATGAAACACTGTCTATTTACAACACTTACTTTTCTTCTATCCTAAAAACCTGTATATGGTCTATTAAGGGGTTTTTGGATTTTTAAATGTGTTGGGCTGTGTTTGTATTCATTTTGTGTAGTGTGTCAATTACTGAACTAATGCAGAAACAACAGGAACCGAGCCATTTCTGAAGCATGCATATGAAGTTTAAATGCATTTCTTGTAATTGTACTTGGCTCTTATGCTACCTTGGTGAAAATGCAGAATTTCTTAAAAGTAGATTATGAGACAGAATAATGAAAGATACAAGGAACATTAAGTATGCCTAATCTGTACCTACAAATGCGTAAATGCTATTGAGTTTTAGTTATTTTTAAGTAAAAACAATTTGATATCATATTTATTTACTTAATTGATAATATGTGGATAAAGTTTTTTAAAATATAAAAAAGAGATCAAATAAATAATGAAACACTGAAGCAGAAAAATATCTATTTTTATCTTATATCTATCTTTGCCCAAAGAAAGCCTGCTATTTTTATCAAATTATGAGATTTTAAGAACTTTTTCAGCACCTAGCAGTTACAAAATGTGAAGATGGATAAAAACAAGTAAAAGTTGGGCTTGTATATTTGATATTCTGGTTCCTGATATTCTAGAAAACATCATCACTTCCTTTTTTCATGTTGCTAGATACATTGTTATGTTATAGCTTACTGAATATCATGAGAATTTAATTGGTGAAGTTAAAAGCCTTAATGTTTACTATGCCAATTGCCACTTCCCCATATAAAAAAAGTAGTTAATTTTTATCAAGTAGACTCTATCAGGGTAGGAGCAGATGAGTTTACTAGTTTGCTGTGCTATATTAATTCCTTTTATATTGTGTTCTCTATTTGAGAATATATAAGGTGTAATTAGGGTTGCATGAATATGTGTGTGTGGGTAAAAATTTGGGCTATCAGATAAATCGTCTTCTCTTTTCCAACAATCTTCTCTCTCTCCAGCCTTAAAAAAGTTTCCGGAAATTATTGAACAATGTAATGAATCAACTAGTCGATGTGGTTATCTTAATAAAAGAAGATATCTTAACTTCTGCCTTCAACATCGTTGCAGAACACCATAGCACATGCACAATCTGCTGCATCATCATCAGTAACATCAAATGTTAGAAAAGGTGTCTTACGAAATTCTCCTGGTTCTGCTAAAATCAATCCACCTCCAAGAAATCAGACAGATAAAGCTGTACCGAAACCTCTACAAGATTCTAATGGTTATGACGCAAAACTAGTTGAAATGATTAACACTGCAATAGTGGATAGAAGTCCTTCGGTTAAGTGGGAAGATGTTGGTAAGAGATATGTAATTCATTATGTTGCTTTTGTTATCATTTTTCTTATTAATATTACAGGCTCATCTGACTTAATTGTCAGGCGGCCTTGAGAAGGCAAAACAGACTCTAATGGAAATGGTTATTTTGCCAACAAAGAGACGAGACTTATTCACTGGTCTTAGGAGGCCAGCTAGAGGTAATATGTCAAAGGACTCATACATCCATTTGAGTCTTTGGTGTTAAACCATATAGCTTTCTCTGAAGTTCTTGCGTTGGTATAGGCTGGGTCTGGCATTGCAGGATTAATAATTTGATTAAATTTAAAAAGGACTTTTGGGCTGTGTTTTAGGTCTCCTTCTCTTTGGTCCACCCGGTAATGGGAAGACCATGCTTGCCAAGGCAGTTGCTTCAGAGTCAGAGGCAACATTTTTTAACGTTTCTGCATCTTCCTTAACATCAAAATGGGTGCGTCTTTGTCCTCATTGTATGCTTCTCTTCTTGTCTTTATGTAATTTCTATGCTCACTGTATTGCCTTTTGTTAATGTTCTTCATCCTTAAAAGAGGTTCTGATATATTTTACTTTTATTGGAATAGGTGGGGGAAGGCGAAAAGCTTGTTCGCACTCTATTCATGGTTGCTATATCTAGACAGCCTTCTGTAATTTTTATGGATGAAGTATGCTACTCTTTCTGCAAACTGCATCGTGAATTCTAATAGACAGCTTGATATTCTTAAGGTTAATTTTTCATCAATGGAAATATGCATATATATGCATCAATGATAAGTAGGCTTTACAATGGATGATGAAGGAATGAATGAATGATTAAAACCACATCACTGTCATTTGATTGTTTATTCGTTTTTTTGGTTAGGCTTTATAATTAGAGTAATTAAAAATGTTTTTTTTACAGTTAGTCTGCATTAGATTTAAATCTATATGTATTATGGTACCGGTCCTTAAGGTAATAATACCACAAGTCATAACTGAATCTGATATGTTCCAGAATGGTTGTTGCGTGCTTTAATTATTTCGAGGGCCAAGAACTAGTTCAGGTATGTGAAGTATTGGTTCTGAAGTGAAATTTGGAAGCTCGTAATATCATCCTAACTCCACAAATGCAGCAGTTTGTATTTAAGCTATTACACAGGTGCCTAGTATTTTGTTGCTTTAACTAGTTATGCTTGTGTTGCAATAAATCAAAGTAAGATTTGGCAACACAAGCATAATCTGGATTGCATTGATATGTTGCAAAGTGCATATTCAGATATTCTTTTCCTTTTCTTTTGGTCTGTTCATTCTATATGATATATTACCGCATTATGTGCAAATCAGAGTATTAATAGTTTCTCTTTAGCTCTGTAATCCCAGTCTTATATAGAACAGCTAGCTTGTATATTCTATCATTTCAATTTTGTGCTGAAAGTTCTAATTTACCAATATACATACACACACACAACTAAGAACACAAAAGTTTTAGTTTTTTTTCTTCCAGTAAAGCAAACTGGATTGAATTTTCCATGATTACATCCTGCTGCTAATTATGTGCTTTCACTGCCACCATCGACTAAACTACTAGGCTTAATAATCCACAGTCATCATTCCTATTCAGTCTTCATCTAACTTGTACTGAAGGGTATTTAGTTTTGCTCTGGAATTCATTTTCATCAAACTTGACAGTTTTATAGTGGCTGTCAACCTACCACAACTCCTCTTCTATTCTGGATTGGGACTATCAATGCTGAAATAAAATTGGACTTAACATGGAAATAAATTATAAGGAAAGAGATGTTAATGTAAGACTAAAGAAAAAGATATGGTGCTAGATTGGATGGAGAGGATAAGGAGAATGCATGCGGAGTATTTCAATAGTTTTGCTAAAGGATTCATGCAGCTGACCCCAGTCAGAGAAAAGTTTTGTTGTTGATGATGAAGTTGGGTCCTTATTTGATTATTTTGTGGAACTTACTTGTATATGTATTTAGGTCTTCTGCAACATTTTGAAGAATTATTATTTTCTTGCTGCTTACAGATTGATAGTATCATGTCGACAAGGTTGGCTAACGAAAATGATGCTAGCAGGAGATTGAAGTCAGAGTTCCTAATACAGTTTGATGGAGTGACCTCTAATCCAAATGATTTAGTAATTGTTATTGGTAAGCTCTATCTCTTAATTGTATTGAATTGAATTTTATATCCAATATCAGCTACCATGTTCCACATCTTTCATTAGATAACCAACAATCATATCAAACATCCGCAGACACCCTTTATGACCATTGCCCTTAAGCTCTTTCAATTTTGACCTCATTGCCATTCACCATATCTATTATCATTGGTCTTTGAAAGCCTTAGCAAAACCAAAACCATTGTAATAAATTTAAAGATTTTAAGTTCACACATTCATATGTTTAATTCAATCAAAATTGGGTGGCCGGTGGCCTATTTTTTCTTTGGATGCTACCTGAAGAGCCTATTCCAAGGAGAGTTTCCAGTTTCAACTCTGGAAAAGCCAATCCTTCATATAGCTGTGACTTGGGCTGTAGAGAGGTTGCTTTTATCAATAATGAGAATAGAGTGGATTTTCTTAATATCCTTCTCCTTTAGATTCAACAGACCCCTTACCTTAAGTTGATCTTTCTTGTTTCATAGTAAAGTTATTGGGAGCACTAATTATTCTTGTCCAATTATGTCATCTCTTATTTATAGTTACACCTTGTGAAGATTCAATTATAAGCTTAGTAGAATTGGGAAAGGTGTTAGTGAGCTCCAAAAAAAAATTTAAAAAAATTAAAAAATTAAAAAGGAAAAGTATTAGAGAAATTGAGAAATATATTGTATTTAAGAAAGTTTAGTTTAATTTTTAATCTAGCTTATTTTCTATTTCTAATCTAGATCTCTTATATAAAGGAGTCTCTCACGTACTAGTTATCACAAGTAATTCACATCAATAAAATAAATTTAACATGGTAACATCAGAGCCTCACGAACCACTGTTTTGAGTCTCTTTAAGCTTCGTCGTTCCGGCGGCAACCTTAGGTTGCTTGCCTGGCTAATAATTTTTTCTTTTTAGGATTTTCAATAATATTTTCTTATTTCAAGATTTCATTAAAATTCTCGATTTTTTTTTCTTTTCATAATAACTCATTGTTTTTCTTTTCATAATAACTCATTGTTTTTCTTTTCATCCTCCCTACACATGGTAAGCTTGTATATGAGGGGCAATATCTCATTAAAAAAGTTCTAGTTTCTTCTCTTTCTTTTCTTTTAATTTCGCTCTAGTTATTGAAGATGGCATTTGCCTTTGCGATGCCAGAAAGTCTATTGAAGAACCGTAGAAGAAGGAAATGAGAGTCTTGGCAGCACTGTAGGGTCTGGTCCCATAACAACCGGCCGAATTTTTAGAGCTTTCTTTTATTCGACCAGATACCAGTGGTCAAAAAGTGTCGGCGGTCGCCCTCTGTCATCAGGGCCCCTGTCCTCGCCATCATGTGTCACCACGCGTCCCATTGAAGGAAGTAGTCCATATCTTATTTTTCAAATCTACGTTATTTCAAGTCTTAGCCTCTCATATGATCATACTACTACCAAAACTTAGTTCTTGAGGCACGAGGACACACTACGTCCTTAAGCCTCTCATCTTACCATACTACCCAAACGTAGTCCTTGAGTCATAGTGCTCAAGTCACATAGTTCTTAATCACATAGTGCTACGTCAACAAAATTCTCTCATTAGGATAGTTCAATTTAATTTCCTAATCTAGTTTATTATCTATTTCTAGTCTAAGTCTCTTGTATAAATGAGTCTCTCTTGTACTAGTTCACAAATAGTTCCTATCAATAAAATAAATTCAACGCTCCTACTGCTCGACCTTGAAGGTATGTGTTTTTGTATGTCAGCTCCATCAACTGCCATAAGCAGTATTTTAGTATCCGGTTATCAACCTATCATGAGCCAACATCTAGCTGAATGCAAGTCATCATATTTTCTGAAACCTCACTGGATTTTGATCCAAAAACTAACTGCCAAAATGTCGGTTGGTGCCTGTTGTTTAATTCATATCAATGTAAGATGCTTCAATATAATCTTATTTGCCACTTATATTTTGTTGATTAACCCATCTTTATTGCAATCTAGGTGCAACAAATAAGCCACAAGAGTTGGATGACGCGGTTCTGAGGAGATTGGTTAGTATATATTTCTATTGCTTTTACATCTACTTTGTTGTTCTTGGAAATGCACGTATAAGACTGAGTTATAGACAAAATCAATTGTTGACACATGATGTCCATCATTGATAATTGTTGATAGAGGGAGGGCACAATGTAATTTTCGTCACCTCTAGCTATCAACCTAGAGAAGAATGTTAAGTATCATTATCTTTGCCATTTCAAACAAGGATTAAATTGATTTATGATGACTTTTACCTCTGCTGGGTATGTCAGATTAGATTGTGTTGGGCAATGTCCTGAAATTGACCCAAGCATAAACTCTACTTGCATTGTTAATAATTTACTCTTTCCCTCTATATATAATCTAGTACAGAGGAACACGGAATCTAGAACAGCTTACAAGTACATTTTAAAACAACGTTGTCAATTTTCTGCAGATATATATTCCATATCTTCTTTTATATTTCCAAAAAAGTTATTGTTCGAAGAAACACCTGATATCGGAACAACTTGAAGAGCACATTCAAACATATTTTTTGCCATATTATTTTTTTCTGTAATGTTGTAGCTACATGTGCTCAGCTGGTCATTAGTCTTTTCTCTTAGGAACAATCTTGTGCAGAGGAATACAGTATGCATAGCAACTGAAAAGTACATAACACCTGATATTGTTGCCACATTTATTCTCCCTGATAAAACATGTATACTGTTGTTGATATTTTTGTTTGTTCCTGACAAATCTAATGTATTTCTTTACCTCTATAAGGTGAAGAGAATATACATTCCTCTGCCTGATGAGAACGTTAGGAGACTTCTTCTAAAACACAAACTCAAAGGCCAAGCGTTTTCCTTACCTGGTATGAATATTTTATTCCATTCATTGATTTAAGTGTTAAATGATGCTTGTCAACTCTACTTTAATTAGGTGTACCCTTGTTTTTCTTTACATTTTTTTTAAGTGTTTCCAAGTAAAACTAGTGTACATTAGCCTGAATATAAAGTTAAAAGAAAGCCCTTTTCACTTGGCTTCCTGGCTCTTTAACTAGAGGGGCCAAAATAATTTAGTCATTACAATTATCAATCACAGGCAAAAATTGTGATGTGGTCTCATATGTACACCGATTTGAATAATCTTTTATCAAAAATAAAAAAAGATAAAAAAAAAAAGAGTTGCCTTTAATTAAATTGATAGCATGATTTCATAATCTGTAATGCTCTAACCATATAACAGACATACTTTGATAAATGCTTAGTAGTTAAGTATTGGACCATTGGATACTTAGTACACTCAGCAAAAATGGATTCTGATTTCAACCATTTTCCTAACAACCACAGCATTCTATACTTGATTATCTAAACATATTAAACGAGATATATCATCCAAAGGTCCACATGAAATTATAAGCTTGATTATCTAAACATATTAAACGAGATATATCATCCAAAGGTCCACATAAAATTATAAGCACACGCAAAACTCTATTATTTATGCCATATAACTTCATTTTGCATACCAAAATGTAATGTATGAAAATTACTTGACTAGGGAAGTAATAATTTATGTTTGTTACAGGTGGAGACCTGGAAAGACTTGTGAGAGACACTGAAGGTAAGATAAATTGCATGTTAACTTTTAGGATACGATGCTTATGAGATGGTAATGGTATGCTCAAAATCCTATAATCCGCAAATGGTTTCTCTAAAATGAAGTCTTCTTTTTTCCATTTTTAGCCCTGTATGGCTGTATGTAACTGCTGTGTTGCAGCATAGATCGAGAACCCTACTTTTGTAGAACAACATTTATGTGTTTGTTACTCTTTATTTATAGGATATTCTGGAAGTGATCTGCAAGCCTTGTGTGAAGAAGCTGCAATGATGCCGATTAGAGAGCTCGGTTCAAACATTCTGACTGTAAAGGCAAATCAGGTAATACAAACAGCTAGAAAATGGTTACCATGCAATTTTTGTTTACTATGTCTTGGTGCAAATCAAAACTGCTTTTAACTTGGCCAAGTTTTTGTCTTGTGCTCATATCTCTTTCTGGGCCATGTTTTGGCAAGAACTAATGGAAAGCTCTATTGGATATAATAAAAGAAGCTAACATATTATTATGTTTACTGTGCACTCATATTTCAGGTTAGGCCACTAAGATTAGAAGATTTTAAGAAGGCTATGAGTGTCATCAGACCAAGCTTAAACAAAAGCAAATGGGAAGAACTTGAAAAGTGGAATCAGGAGTTTGGCTCTAATTGAATTAGGGTATGTACATGTAACTAAACTGATAGAGTTTTTTTTAAGGTGAATGATTATTAGAC
The DNA here is from genome assembly GCA_036897485.1 of Pelargonium nanum. NCBI lineage: Eukaryota > Viridiplantae > Streptophyta > Magnoliopsida > Geraniales > Geraniaceae > Pelargonium > Pelargonium nanum. The sequence continues at coordinate 11,307 of JAYMTF010001635.1, read as the reverse complement.
AGTGTTTATCACATGCTTAGGAGTTAAATATCTGCCTCTAATTTTTCATTTTCTGATTTGTTAATTATATATGTGCATATTGTAATAGCTGAATAAAATAAGAGATTTATAATGCGCATTAAAGAGCCACATTATTATATTTTTAATTGTCACTTTTTTTTCTTTCAAATTACGAATCAACACATTTTTAAAATTTGAATTCATGAACATTTTTGTTAATGAAATTGTAAATTGTACACATTACACAAGTTCTAATGAAAAGTCATGTCGAGCTTGATACAAATGACAACTCTAGAATCACAAAAAGGTTTAATAAAATCATCAGCCAATTGCTCTACAGTTCTCACATGAGTTGTTTGGACGGGTCCTCTCCTTACCGGCACCTTGTCAAAGATCCTTTTTCTTAGATCTAATATCTCAAAAACTAAAACTAGAAGACGTCTCTTCTTAATAGTGAAAATCAGTGTTGCTAATGTCTTACTTGTTCTAAGAATAATAGAGGAATCCTTTTTATTTAAGGAAGTATGCTAAGCAAATATAGAAATTTTGTATAAAGTTTTTGTTCTATCTTTTATCGTACAAAATGACAATCTACTTCAATATGTTTTTTTTTTATCTTGTGAAACACCGAGTCTGAGGCAATGTGAATAGCACCTTGATTATCACACCTCCATAAGTTTCAAACCAAATTTCTTCCGCACATCAATTCCTTAGTAGTACTAGCTATAGCCACTGCAAGAAACAATTATCTGCGATGGAGTAATCCCTCGCAAACAACGTTCACAACCTGCGACGACGACTGAATATGTGACAACTAATAACAATGTAATATATTGACCGAATCTACGACGAGGATCAACGATGGTGTTTCTGTTGCTACTATTCGAAGCGTATTGTATTGATGACCATCTCCGGGTTCAAGCCATCTTAATGTAGAAGTCGAAGCGTATCGGCCTCTAGATCACGTGTGACGGTCAATGGCTACCATTCGGCACAAGCCCTCAAAAGATCAATCTGATTTGTAAGGCCTGCATATGTGTCTCTGATTGCTGAGTTGATTATGTGACGTTGAGAGATCCTTCCCTGCATGACCGATGTTGGCATCCATGACGGATAATGGTCCGAAATACTCAGGGCAGCTGAGCCTAAACAGTACAATCTCTTCTTCTTGTCAACGCCCTAACGTTGTGGTATTACGGCTGGACCCGATTGACAACCTCTCGCAAGTATACGATTCACACAAGTAGTACATGACTGTCCGGATGTCAACCCACTTGGACTCAATAGCTACCACGGGAATTAAAAAATTGAAATAACCTACACTCTAAAAGCAATAAACAATATTTTGTTTTGTTTTTTAGTTGCTAGTTTCTACTCAAACAAGAAATTATATAATAGAAAAGGACTAGTTTCTACACTCTGAAAGCAATAAATAATAGTTGTTTTTCAGTTGAATAAATGAAATGAGAATCATGAATTAATTATTACCCAGTCATTCAAGGTACTTGGTTCCTCCGTCGAGCGTTGTTTAGGACTTAGGATACGAGTGCCCTAAAGCATACTAATGGCAGAAGGCTAGCTCATATCCCAACATCAAGCCGACCTATCAGGCTTAAAGGTCCCACAAGCATTCTACTACCTAAAGGCACACACTAATATAGGGTTCGAACCACACACGATGCCTTATGTCTAGGTGAAATGAGAATCATGAATTAATTATTACCCAATCATTCAAGGTACTCGGTTCCTCCGTCGAAGGTTGTTTGGGACTTAGGATATGAGTGTCCTAAAGTATACTACTGGCAAAAGGCTAGCTCGTATCCCAACATTAAGCCGACCTATCGGGATTAAAGGTCTCACAAGCATTCTACTACCTAAAGGCACACACTAATATAGGGTTCGATCCACAAACAATACCTTCTAGGTGCAACTGTATGCTACATCAAACTAAATAAGTTGTCAAATCATTTAACAAGCATTAAGAACAACGAACCCTAGAAACAATCCACATATATTCACATATTCATGTGTATCGCAACATGTCTTTTGCAAGATGGATATGACACGTGACCATTTCAGATTGGTCGAGAGCTCGACTGACGTGACACGTCATGTGGCCATTTCGGATTAGCTTGAGTGTTTGCTGGTGTGGCTTAGTGGGACCAAGTTGCTGACGTAGCATGCCACGTGTCGTGATGACGTGACATAAGGCTTGGTGGCACTTGGCTATCACCCATCGGCGCGTGGGTACCTATTTGGCTCTATTTTTTGTCCTTTTGTGCGTTATCGGGTATTTTTTAATTTTTGGGGTCGTTTGTGGTCCCAATTGACTTTCATTTTTAACGTTCCTCTCTTTAAAATTAATCTTTTGTCATGGAGAGCATATTGAGCTATTTTTAAGAGGTCTAACCAAAGAGCTATACAAATATTGCATTAATAGTCTATTCTAGAAATTAAGCTATTATACTTTTGTGTCATGTTACAAATTAACTAATATACGTATGAAAGAAAGCAATAATAACAAAATGGAAGTCCAAAAAACGTTTTATTTAAAAAGTGTGAAAAATACAATATCTAAAAAACACATGTTTTCATGCTCGAATTTAATGTTCTGGAGGTCCAAATAGTGAAAATTTAGAACAATATTTGGTGGGATTTGAGTTCAAAATATTTTATTATACTATAATAAAAAAATTGTAATTACTTTGCCCCCACTAACTAAAAAATTTGGATCCGTCCGTCATAGTCCCTACCCTTGATAATTGGTCTTTTCTTTGTTGTGGAATTTAGCCGACCTTTGAGTACATGTGCCAATTTCTCATTGTGTATTTTTAATATGATTTTTCATGTCAAAACACCAAGTTTTTTTAGTTACAAGATGAAAATGGAAGACGACTCGATTTGTAATTTTTTATTTAATGCAAAACTATAATTTTATAAATTTGTAAATCATAAATTTTATAAATTACATCCCGTAACTTGAAAAGAAAAATGCGACAAATTTGTAAATTTGACTATAATGCAAAACTATTATTTTGTCCGATAACTTTTTAGTCAATGATTGTGTGTCGATTTTATCATTGTTTTACTATCAACTTAACAAAATAGTTAATTCTATATAACTATGTGCATTAACTTGGGTTGTAATTGAAAATTTATATACTAAATTGATATTTTTAAAATTTCGTGTATCAAATCAGGTATTGATGTAATGCTCGTGTACCACTAGTGACATTAATATTTTATCATTAGAGGGTATATTGTTCCTCCGAAAACGGCTGCGTTTAGCTTTCATCTTGTGCCATCCCAGCCATGATTTAAAATCGGGGTCTAGCTTTCGATTCGACTGACCGTTAGGTTTCAAAATTTGAATTGCATTTGCGTTCCAAAAAAAGAATTTGAATCGAAATCCCATTTCTTCTCCAAAACAAAGCAAAACCCTCACAGAGTCTTCACTCGTAGCTGCGAAAATGGTAAAACCCCAAAACAAATCTGAAAACGAAGAGCAGCCGAAGAAGAAGCGATGGTCCCTCCGTGACTTCGAGATCGGCAAACCACTCGGTAAAGGAAAATTCGGAAGAGTCTATGTCGCCAGAGAAGTCAAGGTTATTACAAAACCACTCACCTATTTTTTTGCCTAATTTTCTTCTAGTTTTAACGCTCAGATTCATTTAGTTTCTAGCAAATTGTGTTTTCGAAAATGGGTTTGTTTGGTTTCTCACAAATCATAACATAAATTAAAAGTTTCATTTTGATTAGGTAGTTATATCTTTAGCCTATTGGGTTTTGTATGCTTACAAAGAGTGCCCGGAATCTCAGCTATGATTTATTGACTGAGACTCTAAGCTAAGACACAAAGATAAATGGATCCGAGCGGGCCCGTATGGATGTTAATTGATAAGGTGTCATCACCTCATTGGTCTGTATTAATTGGCCGAGATTCTTTTTTCTCGCTTACAAATATGTTGGAATCTGTTTCCAGAGCAAATACATAGTGGCTTTGAAGTTGATATTCAAGGAGCAGATAGAGAAGTACAGGATTCTCACAAATCATAACATAAATTACAAGTTTCATTTTGATTTAGTGATTATAACTTTAGCCTATTGGGTTTTGTATGCTTACAAAAATATGTTGGAATGCGTTTCCAGAGCAAATATATAGTGGCTTTGAAGGTGATATTCAAGGAGCAGATCGAGAAGTACAGGATTCATCATCAGCTTAGGAGAGAGATGGAGATTCAAATGAGTCTTGGCCACCCGAATATACTGCGCCTCTTTGGTTGTTTTCACGATGAGGAGCGCATTGTTTTGATACTCGAGTACGCTCATCGCGGTGAGCTTTATGGGGAGCTTAGGAAAAAGGGTCATCTCACTGAGAAGCAGGCTGCAACGGTACTGTAATCTTCTTATTATTTGTAAATCACACCTTTGAATTCTTGCCCATGTTGTTTTCTGAGGGTTCTTATGGTTGTCCTGAATTTTAGTACATTGCTAGCCTAGCCAAAGCATTGGCCTATTGTCACGAGAAGAACATAATTCATAGAGATATCAAGCCTGAAAATTTGTTGCTTGACCATGAGGTATGCTGTTGGACCATTTCTTTGCATTTACATTAATTGGTACTGAAGCTCTTGCTTTATGCTAGTTACTTAATATTAGAGATGTCTGTTTTGATGCATGTTGAAGTGACAATTTGTTCAACAGTTTCTTAACTGGTTGAAGCCTTTGCTGAATTGGATATGTAAGGGACACAAAGAATAGTACCTTTAAGAAGTTCCAGCTTGCGAAGTTCCAGCTTGCGCTTATTTGATTTTTTTAGCAATTCAATTAATATACTATACTTATAGTCAATGTCATTATTGTATATTGTGCAAATATATATTGCTAATATCGCTATTTCTGGACTTTCCTATTGTTTGGCATTGAGAAACAACCATTCCTGTACCAGAAAACAATTTGCTATTGTTAAAGCATCCCATATTGAAAGAATGTGTTGTTTGAGATCACTCCATATACTAGTTGGGCCTCCACCTAATAGTTTAAACTTTCGGATAGGAGTGAAGTGAAGTTTAATATTTATTAGTTATTAGTTTAATATCTATTAAAATTAAGTGGAGAAATAGTGAAAAGATGAACAGCCAAACCATTTTGTTAAGAACTTTTAACTCTTTATCAAGGCATGTACCAATGATTAAAGCATCCTTCTAACTAAACCAGGAATGTTTCTACCCCACAATTATCAACGGTTTTGTAATTTGATAGATGGTGGCATCATTTTCAAAGTTTAAGAAGCAGATGATGCAGTGGAAATTAAATAGAGTTTTTTATTTTATTTTATTTTATCTACACATGTAAAAGGCAGATTCTTTTGCCTTGCAACTTTTTTAGTCTCTCTCTCTCTAGAAGACATTTCTGTACAACCTTAGTTGCTTGAGGTGATTGATTTTGGTTAAGATCTTATGTAATATCAATTTATCCATGTTGGCTCCGGTTCAGCAAGTAGAAGTTAATTTGCATGCTTACCATGGATTTATTCCTTACATGAGTTGTTCTAATATTACCGATTTGCGTTTAATAGTTACTATAATTTTTGTAGGGTCGACTCAAAATAGCAGACTTTGGATGGTCTGTGCAGTCTAGGAACAAGAGAAAGACCATGTGTGGAACTTTGGATTACTTAGCACCAGAGATGGTGGAGAACAAACCTCACGACTATGCTGTTGATAACTGGACTTTGGGTGTCCTTTGCTACGAGTTCCTCTACGGCGATCCTCCCTTTGAGGCAGAGAGTCAAAGTGATACATTCCTCAGGTAATTTAGGTGGTGTATACGTTTGCTTGCTTGTTATAATCATATTATTAACCGTGCTGAGCTCTATACAGGATTATGAATATTGATCTCATCTTCCCCCCTACTCCTCCTGTATCTGAAGAAGCCAAAAATCTTATTAGCGGGGTATGTTTTGCGCATAATTGTCTGTATGTTATCCTATCGATATGTGTTGTGGAAAAGAGTAGAAGTGCTGATTGGTTTTTACTGTGCCCCACTGAATGTCTTGTGAAAACCTTTTGCAGCTTCTGGTCAAAGACTCTTCCAAGAGGCTCTCTCTTCAGAAGATCATGCAGCATCCTTGGATAATCAAGAATGCAAATCCTAAGGGTATATGCGATAAGTAGCACTAACATCTCATCTAACGCGGTCAGCTTGAATTTGGACTGTATTGATATTTTGACAAAGCTTATAGGGCTGTGGGTTTGTTTAAAGTCTCATATCACCTAGATATGAAATTTGTGCTCATAGTAGCTTGCCATTGCTATGTTGTGAAACGTTGTATTCAAGTACAAAAATTTACAAGTGTATTTTGGATGTAAAACTGTACATTTTGCTAGTTGGCAAATGTAGCCCTCCAGAGTTCCAATTATGTAATCTTCCCTGAGGCAATATTTTGCATGCACATCTTGCTGCACTGATTTTTCCTTCTCCGCTTTAGAGTTTTGTTAGAATATTTTTACTTTCAAGTTTTTTTTTTCATTGAGACACTCGATTTTTATGCGGATGACAGCTTCTAAGCGATCTTACGCGGATTAGTTCACGTGCAATCTCGCTCCACGTTGAACATCATGTCCTCAAAGGGGATGCTCGCTCGTGTGAGGTCACTCTCTAAAAGTGGCATCGTCGGATACCAAAAGGATTTATTGTCGTGTCCGAAAGCATGAGTCAAGTCCGCTTAAGGTTCGATTGCTATGCATGAAAGCATGATCGACTTCGTATAAGAATTGATCGCCGTGCCCGAGAGCACGGAACAAGTTCGCTTAAGGTTCGATTGTTATGTCCGAAAGCATGATCGACTCCATACAAAGATTGATCGTTGTGCCCAAAAGCAAGGATCAAGTCCACCCAAGTTACGATCATTATGCCTAAAAGCATGAATCAAGTCCGCCCAAGGTTCGATTGTTATGCCCAAAAGCATAATCGACTCCATACAAGAATGGATCATCATTCCTGAAAGCATGAATCAAGTCCACCAAAGTTTTGATCGCTATGCCTGAAAGCATGAGTGACTCCATATAAGGATTGATAGTCGTGCCCGAAAGCGTGGATCAAGTTTGCCCAAGATTCGATTCGTATGCCCAAAAGCATGATCGACTCCATACAAGGATTGATCGTCATGCCCGAAAGCATGGATCAAGTCCACCCAAGTTTCGATTGCGATGCTCGAAAGCTTAAGTGATTCCGTATAAGAATTTATCGTTGTGCCCGAACGCATGGATCAAGTCCGCCCAAAAGTTCAACCCTTAAGGAGAAAAAAAAAATAATCCAAGGAGAAAATCAAAGCAACACATAGAAAGATCAAAGAAGGTTCGATCAAAATTCAAGCTCGTGATTGTCCATTTTCATAGAAGTTTAAGATCCTGGATGTCAATTCCCCTAGAAGTTCAAGACTGCGGATGTGCATTCCCGCGGATGTTTAAGACCGTAGATGTTCAAGACCACAAATGTCTATTCCCACCGAAGTCATTTCCCTGCGAATATCCATTACCATGGATGTTCAAGGTCGCGAATGTCCATTCCTGCTGAAGTCAATTCTTGTGGATGTCTATATCCGCGAATGTTCAAGACTGCATATGCCTATCCCCGCAAAAGTCCATTCACGCGGATGATGAAGACAACGAATGTTCATTCACGCGGAGGTCTATTCTCGCGGATGTCTATTCCTGCGAAAGCTCAAGACCACGGATGTTTCACTTCCGTGGAAGTCTAGGGTCTGATCCACCATCCCCCCGAGTCCCCTCGCCTCGCCCCTGTGATCCTTTTCGGGTCATCCTCCATGACCCTACGCTTCCTCAACCACACGAGCCATCCTCCATGACCTTTCGTCCCTCGTCCATGCGATCCTTGGTCCCTCACCGACACGAGCCATTCTTGGTCATCATCTAGGATCCTCCGTCACCTAGCCCACGCGTGTTGCTACTTGTTGTGCCCTTCCCAACGGGCTCCTCTAAAAAAAGCCGAAACTCAAATTTTGGTTAAGTGTTGAAGAATACATGAAACCGTTCCACCCATCCTCAAGCTCACCTTAAAGAGCTCCATCAAGCTCTCTATCATGACATTATCAAGGCTCTCTCCAATAAGCCTCCACCTGAGACTAAGTTTTATGCATAGAAAAATTCGACCTCTCCGTGGGGTTAGAAGATCCAAGGACCCCCAACAAACACCCTTGGAAGATCGCTTACGAAGACGTCAAGAAGGAGAATTGACGCAAGAATACAACTCTACTCCAGCATATTTCCAGTAAATCAATATCTCCTACTAATGATACAAAAATATATTATAACTTCCACGTAAAATAAAAATGCAACACGTGGCGCCTGAGTGCAACGTCACCCCCTTCCCCTAATAGCTATACAATCAGTCGAGACGAATCCTCAGCCACCTCAGACGTCTCAGAACTCTTGATCATCTTGAAAACTTACTTTCTAGGACTACTTAAATAGTGTCCCTGAAGTTCTTCCAGCTCCCTCACAGCACTTCTATCATCCCAAAAGATTTCAACAAAAAGATCGTGGGTCCCATCTGTGGGAGGTGACCTTGTGCGTGGTGCATGTGTCCCTTTTGTGGGAGGTGACCTTACACGAGGTACATGATCACCCTACGTAGGAGGTGACCCTACGCGGGGTGCATGCACACCCATGCAACTCCCCCGAAGCTCTTGACCGCTTCCTCGAAACCTCAAGAAGTTATCTCAAGCGACTCATTAAATGGGGATTATCAAGGTCATTTAATTCACCTCAAACAAGCCAAGAATGTCTATTTCGGTCGCTCAACAAAGACCTCATCAAGCACTCTAAAGGAGGTCACCCTACGTAAAAGAAATCCGTACAGGGTCCCCATTGGCGCGATATTGACAATCAAAACATTGCCAACTCAGCTTCCCTAACATGTAGACAAGACGACAACATCTCTAGTACGCCTTATTTGACCCTTTAAAAAACGACGCATCAGCTCTAATTCCCAACAATTGACCGGTTGGTTGTCTAAAATCTCGCTTGTAACTATTGCAATGTTTGTATCCAATTCCATTGTCCTAAACTGTAGTATGCAGAATGTTTAGAAGGCTGCTCTCGTAAATAACAAATTTATCCCGACTTTCTCCAAGTTTCACAGTAAAAAGGAAAAAAGTCATAGAAGACATGGACAACTCTTGAAATTGAGTGCTTCAGTCTTTATAAATTTTGTCCTTCAGTTTGTCTTGCGGCATTTTCTAACACAAACACACACACACACAAAAAAATAAATAAATAAAAAAACCTAATTTTCTGTGTTGGTCATGGCAACCTCAATCTCCCATTTTCTTACTATGAGTCCATGATTGTTGAGATAGATTTCATGCATTGATCTGTTGTGCATTCATACTATAGCAAAAAAGAGACTCCATTAAAAAAAAATATTGTTTCTTTGGCATGGAAGAGCATTGTTCCAAGTTCCAACCAACAGGAAAATCACATTGAAATGTAGTTAACCATTTTCACAGGCTGTAGTTATGCTGGCATCAGTAATTGTGGTGTCACTGCTGCTGCTGCTGCTGCTGCTGCTAGTACTCACCTTTTCATCATTGGCACCAAGTTGAGGGCTTGAGATAGTTACCGGCTTCTTTGCGCCTCTGTGCATGTGTCGCCCACAGTACTTTTCATTCGGAACAACATCCCTGCTGCACCGCCACTTCTTTCCATCCGTTCTTCGGCACCTTCCCGCTTCAACTTCTACCTTGCCCTTACCACAGCATACGCTTCTGCAACCTACAAGTAAAAACAATTGTCAGATGCAAACAAACCCACGACATCTCCAAAAACAAAACCTACTCAACTATGTTTAATCCCGACTCAAAATTGCTCAAAGAGATACAATCCAATATACAGAAGATACATAAATGTGCAAGTTGTATAACAAAACAATAACAAGGAGCAAGGTCAACCAGAAGATTAAACACAACATTCATTTGGAAGACCGGGCCTTGATCCACCTCCCTCATTCACGCCGACCAACTAAGGACCAACTCCAAACCAGAGAATGCCACCTCGGATTGACTTAATAGCTTTTAAACTGGCTTTGCTCAACCTGTCATGTTCATGCAGCTAAAAACTCATGCTCTATGTTAACATCAATTCTGAGTAAGTCCTGAATTACCCAATCAACAAACCACAAGGGAAAAACTATCGCATAATGCATCACCACTAAACTTTATCAAAGTGTAAATCCCGTTCCCTATTGAGCAGAGAACCTTCAATTAAATCACCAAAGTTTGTGGTTTCCAATAACCCATAATCACAGTCTACAAGTCAAGTTAGTGTCATGGTTATTTTAAAGAATCCCCTGTTCTGCATAGTAATGCTCTTTTCTAACCTATCCTCATTCCAGAATCTTTGAACATTTCTCGGTAATTAATCCATTAAAAGGGGACATCAACCACCAGCATCCAAATAAATCTCTAACCACTAGGCACTCGCAGGGAAAACTGGATAAGATGTTTCTAATCACACCACTCCATATTTGGATAGCACAACCACCACAATATTAATCTCCTTTTAACATTTGTAAGATAGGTTCACAATCTACTTACAGTCAAACTGCACTTAAACTGATTGTAAAATGGCAAGCAAGTTTACACTTTACAGTTAGCTAACTTGACAAATTAAAGCACCTTTATAACAACTGATAACATCAATTCACTCATGGCAAACCTCAACACAATAAAAGAGTGTGTGCAAACAGTTAATGAATGATCTGTCACCTATTGTCGAGTCACCAATAAATTCCATCAGTCTTTCTAAATTCAACTGCATGTGAACTTGATAACTAGTTGTTTGTGGAATTCAGATAACTATGAACCACTAATTATATAGCCCCGACATCCTAATCCAGCACCACACAACTCTTTCAATTTGAACATAAATTAATGAGTCATGTTTTCATCAACCCTTTAATTACATTTTGCAGTTTGAATAGTGGAGGATCATCATTAAAGCATTGATATTTAATCCAAATTCATTAAGATTGCATTTGAGAACTTGGATTTGATTTGAAATATCGTATTTCAAATATAAATAAAATGATTGGAAATCAAAGAACTTCAAATGACAAAGTAAGAGTTGTCATTTACCACTCAACTCAACAAAGTCATAAGCTAAAAAATACAAAGTGAAAACAGCAAATGAGAGATATGCATTATTAGGACTATTAGAGTTTTGTAATAAAAAAAAAGAGGAGGATTCATTAAGAGCAAACACCAAGACACTAAGAATATATATA
>JAYMTF010001634.1:0-22162 GCA_036897485.1 Pelargonium nanum | reverse complement strand
GTGCAAGACATGTGATGAGAGAGACTAATTTTCAGTTAGATTTAACTGACGAAATGGATGTGGGAAAATTTAAGGGGACCGAATTCTTGTAAACAAAATTTAGGGGGTGAATTAAAGTTTAGGGGGTCAAGTTCGTATGGGGTATCTGCAATTAGCCCCCTTGAAATATGGCAGAAGCTGAAGGGGAGGCCGGATATTTGTGAAATTAGTTAATTCAAAGAGAGAGACTCTCTAAGAAACGTTGGTGTGTGTGTGTGGAAATGAACAACTCAGGCATGGTGTCGTCTTCGACAACCGCTACGACGTCGTGGGCGTCGACGACCTCAGTTTCGACGTCCGGGAAGAGGATTCAGAGGGAGATGGCGGAGCTCAACGTGGACCCACCTCCCGATTGCTCTGCTGGCCCTAAAGGTGACAACCTTTACCACTGGGTCTCCACCATCATTGGTCCCCCAGGTTCGCTTCCCTCTTTTCTATTACCAATTTCACTCAAAATCACTTCTTTTCTACCAATCTACTTCAATTTCACTCTCATGGTGCTCTGGATTTTATCATATCAGAATTTTGATTATTTTGGGAAATGGGTTCTTTAGGAAATGAGTTAAAGGCCACTTCTTTGTTGATGTTATGGTTTAACTTTTGTTTCAGAAGTTGTATGTTCCTTGGACAAATTACTTATGAACATTGTTGGATACCTGGATTTTTGTTAACATTATAATTCAGGAAGCAGACTAGTTGTACTTTATTATATCAGAATTTTGAGAATTTTGAGAAATGGGTTCTTCAGGAAATGAGTTAAAGGCCACTTCTTTGTTGATGTTATGGTTTAATTTTACATACACCGACCTCTGGCCTTCATTTTGTTTCAGAAATTGACAATTTACTTGTGAACACTGTTGGGTACCCTCAGGAAGCAGACTAGTTGTACTTTAAAAGCTTATTAGTTTTGAACTGGCACATTATAATGATTAAAAGCCGAACTTTTGGTTTGTTTTGTGGTACTTAACTATTGTTGGTTACTTGGCCATGATTTATAGAATGTATTGGCTATGTTTGTTTTCCATTGAAATCTCTTTATTGTTTTCTGTCATTGAATTTATCCAATTTCCACCGTTTCTTTCGAGGTGGATTGCGATGGTTATATACATCCCATATGATATATTTCATTCCATACATCTATTCAAATTGCTTTAAAGGTTTTGAAGTTGCTGGTATCTTCTTTTAAACTTATTCTTGTAGTTCCTTTGTGATTTTTAAACCTAAATGGAGGGTTTAAGATTGCTGGCCTTAATGATTTCATCATTACCAAGTTTCTCTTTTGGCAATAACCTAAGCATACACTTCTCATCAATGGCTCCATTTTAATATTTTTCATATCAATTAGTTTTCGTGCAAGTAATATATTAGATGCTTTGTTGGAAAGCTAGAAATTAACCATCAAGGTTTAGTTCACAAACAATTTCCATAGTGATGCACGGTTTCCCATAGCTCAGCTCGGTGTTGTGAAAGGCAAACTATGGTGCGCACAATGGCGCAAGGCGCGATGCAGGGTCGTCGCCATAATCTACTCAAGGAATTCTCTCTTTTGGAGAAGTGCCTTTCACCAGTAGCAGTGGGAGTTCGTTGTGGAAGAACCATTTTATTTCTAGTGAAGTATTTGGCTTCCATGATGATTGTTGAAATGGGTATTAAAGTCCTACACTGGGTGATGTTGAAGTGTGTATTAAAGTCTCACATTGGATAAATATAAAGTTAATGAACTAAATATACTAGTGGAAGCCAAACCCTTCTAATGAAGTTGACATTCTAATATTGGAAGTTCAAACCATTATATGTGACCCGTCATGAAATTTAACATGGTATCATAGTAGGTTTCGTCCAGGCCTAAAACTGCCCGTTTATGTTGCCTCCCTTCTTGATCCACGTCCAAGATCCATTTGTGATCGGTCTGCACGTGAGGGGAGTGTTGAAGTGGGTATTAAAGTCCTACATTTGATAAATATAAATTAATGAGCTAAATATAATGATAGAAGCTAAACCCTTCTAATAAGATTGACCTTTTAGTAGCAGAAACATTAACCATTATATGTGGCCCTTTATGAAATTTAACAATTATTGTGAGGGATCCATTGCCAAAAGCGCATATGGGACCTTAGGAAGCACCTGCGGGTCATGAGAGAACTTATGAGGAGGAAGGGATGCCGCATGAGGCGTGAGCAAAGCCACATGAGAGGAACATATCCTCATGCTAGTTATTCTGAGCAAAGAATATGATAGAAGCCTAGCCCTTCTAATAAGGTTAACAATTTAGTAGTGGATGATTGGAAACATGAACCATTATATGTGACCCATCATGAAATTTAACAATGATTGTGAGGGATCCATTGCCAAAGGTGCGTATGGGACCTTAGGAAGCACCTGGGGGTCATGAGAGAACTCATGAGGAGGAAGGGAAGCCGCATGAGGCTTGAGGAAAGCCACATGAGAGGAACATATCCTCATGCTAGTTCTGAGCAGTGCGGGACGTAGGGTCGCTTTGGCGTTTGGCATCACACACATGCGTACATTGTAAAGAGGGAGTCACGCCGGGCACGTTGGGCATGAAACAGGTGCACACATGGCCTAGATGAATTGCACGGTTGTACGTGTCGAGGAGAACGGGCATGCGTGCCGCTGGGAAGCCACGTACTGTTGTACGATGGAGAATGGACGTGCAAGAGGGTCCATAGCCTTGCACGGCAGAACACGAGAGTGCTGCGTGGCTTGGGCTGGGACGCACGGGTGTATGGTGTAGGAAATGGGCCATGCATTTAGGGACAGCCGCGTTTGTGCTGTAGCTCTTGAGGATATTTGCTACAACCTCAACTGTCAACTTCAACTCTCCAGAGTTTTACTCGTGCTGCAGCATGATTGTCCGCTGCAGTTCCCCTATGATTCGTAATGAATTAATCCCAGATTTCTGTGTAGAATTACATGATGTTGTGTTAAACGAACATTTAATGACCCACTGAAGAGTCAATTTTTGGCTTCAAATCAGACTTTAATTTTGTAATCCCAACTTTGTGTGAGTTTCAAACTTGACTGCTTTATCAATGATTTGCTTGGAATTTGGATGTCATTTTCGAACAGTCAACCGTTACGATTCAAGTTTTAGACGTTCAGTTTCCCAACTGTTGTCTTGTATTATAATTATGAGAAAAAACTTATGGCATCGCATACTACCTGCATCTCGAAACTTCTTTTTTGTCTTTGTAGGATCACCATACCAAGGTGGCATATTTTTTCTCGACATTACATTTCCAAGTGACTATCCATTCAAACCTCCAAAGGTAAACTTCTGTCTTAATTAATGGAAATTGCTAAGCAATACTGACTTTCTTGCATACTTGAGTTGTGACACAGAGACAGATATGCTAAGCAATACCCATTAGAATAGCATGCTTATGCTCAAATTGTAGTATATTTGATGACCTGATGTCTGGGATTTTCAATCATGTCTAGAAATAATTACAAATAGCAGCAATCTCATTTTGAAAAACGAACAGCACTTAGGAAACAGAATGAGTTAAAAGTTGAACATAACCTACTCATTGCATTTAAAAGATCACCAGTTGAGGATTTAGGAGACATAATGAACTACAAGTCCACTACAACTTAAATTTAACATTTTAGCAAAAGAAAGATTTTCTGATTTTCAAGTATGGTAATGCTAATAGTTATGATAGGGGCCCTTGACACTTTTCCCATCAACTTCAGATGGTTGGGATATTTGTTTAGTAAAATGTTCTCACAAAGTCTCTCCTTGTATCTTGATGTGACAAATTTCTGCCTCATTGCTCAAGTACTTTTAGTAGAAGAAGATGACAAATGTTGAGTAAATAAGTGTTTAAAGATGTTAGGTTGCATACATACTTATAGTAAGTTTATCTGACTTTATTCATTTGTGCTCCCTGTCATTTAATAAGTGTTTTCATATCTATTCTATTTCTAGCGTGTCTCAAATGAGTCACTTGTCAAAGTCTGTTTTGCCGTTTTTAATGTTGACATTGATGTATCAAGAGTAACCAAGGACATTTATTTGGGTTGGGAGGGAGTATTTTATTTATTTACTTTTCGTAATCTGATTTGGAAATCCTGACACCACCCTTCAGATAAGAATAACTTTGAGTGTACAGACAGCATATTCAGTATCCACATGCATTGGATCAACCTACGGACCCCATATAATAGTTCATGCATTTAATACAATTCATTTGATCTAGTCTTTGTGTACATATGCATGTCAATGGGTGTAAGTGTAAATGGATTTGGTCCTCTCTTGTTGTTGTCGTCCTGTCCAATTTGGTTAATTTGATATGATATAAGCCTATATGATGGATGTGAATATAATTAAATGTTAAAACTCTGTGATTCCTTTCCGTACCTTAATTGAGTCTTCTTGAAGTGAACGGGAAACATTATACTCACTTATAAGCTTTCTTTCCCTCCACTTACACTATTATAACAACTAAGTCATTTTCCGAACAAAGTTGGGTTTCTTATTTAATGCTTTCCCACCATTTCCACTGTAGCTCAATAATAACATTATTCTTTGCCTTTTATGTGATTCTCTTGGCCAATTTAATAAATGAAAAAGTTGTGTTTTGGGGTTCTACTATACTCAGCTTACAGGGTAAAAAACACTTGCGTGATGTTTCCAAAATCCAGGAGAGATATAAAAGCTTAGAATGACAAGAAAGCTACTGTTGGAAACATAAAAATAAGCAATTTAAATACGAAAATGAGACTAAGATATGAATTGAATAAATGGATGGTACATGCCTCTCTAATTGGACAATGTGGGATCGGGATTTGGTATAACTTTCATAGATGATAAACTCTTCCCTTTTAGGGAAAAAATGAGTACATGTGGGGCCTGCTCGCACATATGTTGGATCCAAAATAAACAACCCATTGAATGTCAACAATATGAATTGTAAAGCTTATATAGCTTCACACTATTAGCAAAATATATTCATATCATAATTGCATGTATTTTTTTTCATCATATATCTCCTTTCTCTTTTGTTTCAGTTATAAGTTTGGGTTTGTAGGTTGTATTCAAAACTCGAATCTACCACTGCAACGTTGATTCAGCTGGCAACCTCAGTTTAGATATTTTGAAGGATAGTTGGAGTCCAGCTTTAACGATTACAAAGGTCCTGCTTGCAATCAGATCAGTTTTCACCAACCCTGACCCTTGTAAGTTTTTCAAACCTTTACTCATTTCTGGCTGCATTGAGTGATATTAGTAAAAAGTTACGAATGCTGAACTGAAGAAAAGTGCAAAAATTATTGCAGATAATCCACTTGTCCCTGGCATTGCCCACTTGTATTTAGCCGACCGAGCAAAGCACGATCAAATAGCTGCTGAGTGGACATTCCGATTCGCCAAGTGAATCTGATGACTCGGATTGGATAAGAAAAGCATGAAGTTGTTAGCAACATTAGATTTCAGCATGGTCCGATGTTGAGGCCATCTCAAGAGATACTAGTTTTCTGCAACATTCTGTTATGTAATTTATGATGTTATTAATTGTGTGTATATATCATTAGCCAATGCAGTATCATCAAAACTTGCATACATTCCATTGTGTTGAAAGGGAGAGGAAAATGCAGAATCCATATTTAGTCCCGTTAACAGTTTGATGTAAATGGAAAGAAGCTCGAGTAATATTTTTCCGCATTTACTTGTTTTCTGAATCATTTTCATTTTGTAGCATATATAAATTTGATATTAGAGTTTAAAATAAAACCATAGTGTTCCCAAAGATCTGGGAAGGTTTTGATTCTTGAATCACTCACATAGGTGTCATGGTCAATCTAGATTCTAGAAAGAAGATAGGGCGGTTACTTAATGGTTGCTATTGTGGCAGGTAGGAAATGTGATGTGTCCAACTACCCCCCACACATTCCCACCTACTTCACTTCATATCTACATCTAGTTGTTGCATATGATATAATGTTGAGCATCTTTTGATCATATGCGTGTACTAGGAAGATGAAGAGCATAGAGGAATTGGGTGTTGATGATTTGATAAACACAGGTCTATCCATAGAGGAGGCCAAAGATTTTCAAAGGCTGCTCCATGATGCATTGACTGCTGGTGGTGGAGGGTCCTCGGACCCGAGAGAGCTGTGGAAGAACCTGCTGGCTCGGAGGCTGCTCAAACCATCCCACCCTCATGCTCTGCACCAGCTCCTCTACTATTCAGTTTATGCTCACTGGGATGTCTCCAAAAATGGCCCTCCTCTCTATTGGTTTCCTTCTCAGTAAGTAACATTTACTCTCAGATTTATGTTTATTTGCTTTCTTGCCAAATACTCAACTGACTCCATGTTTCTCTTACCTGTTAGATATCATTCCAAGAGCACAAACCTGGGCCGTCTCATGGAAATGCACGGTTCCAAGTTCTTAGGGACGTCGTACAAGGATCCTATAGCAAGTTTTGACCTCTTTCAAAAATTCTCTGTTCAGCATCCTGAGGCAAGTATATGTTGTTTCAGTAATATGCATTATTTGGCTCTTAGCAGGATCGTGATTTTTTTGAAGTGAATGCAGTTATGTTTCCATTTGGATTTAGTATTTGTTGGTGCTTTCAGGCGTACTGGTCAGTTGTTCTGAAAGAGCTGTCAGTTGTATTTCGTGAAGCCCCGAAGTGCATTCTAGATACTACCGACCGATTGAAACATGGGGGGACATGGCTTCCAGGTTCGGTTTTGAATATTGCTGAATGTTGTTTGCTGCCCACCAGTCATCCAAGAAAAGAGGATAATGGCTTGGCTGTCGTCTGGAGGGATGAAAGTTGCGATGATTCCAGCATTAATCATTTGACGTTGAAGGAACTTCGAGAACAAGTAATGTATGATCTTAACTATTAAACTTTTTTTTAGGGTCAAATTATATATTATGCTATAACAGAAGTCATTTGCATTAGATGCAAATGAAACATAAGCAACATATTACTTGTCAGATCGTCATTTGCTTTCTCTCTTTTTCCAATTCAATATTGTTTTCAGCTTCATCTCAGAGCTTACAACATGATTTACAGGTTGGTGGCAAATGCACTGGATGCAACATTTTCAAAGGGTGATGCAATTGCAATTGATATGCCCATGACAGTCAGTGCAGTGATTATATATTTAGCAATTGTACTGGCAGGATTCGTTGTTGTATCAATAGCTGACAGCTTTGCGCCAAAGGAAATTGCAAGCCGTTTACGCGTGTCTAAAGCAAAGGGTATCTTTACTCAGGTGATCATCAACTATCAGATCAATTCTGACATAAAATATGGCTTTGGACACCATTACATTCTTGGTAGTGTTGTTATTTTTCAGTTTTCAAATACTTTCTGGAAATAACTATTGCCTTTAATTTGTACTCAGGATTTTATACAAAGAGGAGGTCGAAGATTTCCTCTATACAGGTTATAATTCATTCTTATTACAGTTCATGCTGAGTGCTGCATTTTCTTCTTATTTCCATTAAAAACTTGGACTTGTATAGTTGCCGGTTTTCCAAGGCACAAACCATGTATAGTCCCAAGAGATTAATGCCTCTCAATTATGTTGCGATTTTTGCAAGTTTCTTACATGTTACTATCTTGCTTCAGCCGAGTTGTGGAAGCTACGTCTTGTAAAATTATTGTGCTTCCTGTGACTGGAAAGGACATAGGAGTTCAATTAAGAGGGCAGGATCTATCATGGAAGGATTTTCTTTCTAGCATCAATCACCATTCAAGGTAATAACCCACTGAAGTACTATTAACAAAATGGAAGCACCTACCTTAGTTATTACACAATACGTGCACTCAATTGTTGTTAAAGATTTTCTTCACCATCTTTGCGTTTCTTTTGATTCCCAATTCCCTTTCGGATATATCATTATGACTACATTTTGTTCTTTGCAGACCAAAATCTTACTCTCCCGCGTATCAACCAGTGGACTCTGTGACTAACATACTCTTTTCATCTGGAACAACAGGTAGAGAAGGGAATTGATAATGTAGTCATTGTCAGTTCTGACCTTACATTCACGTGTTGAATGATATTTTATTTACCTTTCCGTCTTTATCAGGTGAGCCAAAAGCCATTCCATGGACACATCTTTCGCCAATCCGATGTGCTGCTGATTCATGGGCTCACATGGATGTTCAAGCTGGAGATGTAGTCTGCTGGCCGACTAATTTAGGATGGGTTATGGGGCCTATTGTACTCTACTCTAGCTTTCTGGCTGGTGCAACTCTTGCTCTTTATCATGGATCTCCACTTGACCGTGGTTTTGGAAAATTTGTTCAGGTTAGTGACCAACCCGACTCTTTATCATCTGTACATTTACTTAAGAAACGCAACACGTACTACATGATCTAGCAGGTTCATGAGCAAAAACTGAGAGGAGATTATGATTTTCAGCCACCCGGCACTTAATTTTTCTTGTGGTACGCTGCCTTCAGGATGCAGGAGTGACAATTTTGGGTACAGTTCCAAGCCTAGTAAAAGCATGGAAGAGTACACAGTGTATGAAAGACCTAGACTGGACAAGGATAAGGTGATCTTCTATCTAAAAACATGTTAGCATCCAATTCTCAAGAAAGGAACGTAAAATCCAACTTATGCAGATTATTTGGCTCGACGGGGGAAGCCTCCAATGTTGATGATGACCTTTGGCTATCTTCACGAGCATACTACAAACCCATTATTGAATGTTGTGGAGGAACCGAACTTGCATCATCCTACATCCAAGGAAGTCCACTGCAGCCTCAAGCTTTTGGAGCATTTAGTACTGCATCAATGACAACAGGCTTTGTCATTCTTAATGAACATGGAGTTCCTTATGTAAGATCATCTTTTCGTGTGCTTTCTTGATTACGCGTTTCACTCACAAACCCGAAATGTATGTGTTCCTGTGACAGCCGGATGATCAAGCTTGTGTTGGTGAAGTGGGTTTATTCCCCAAATACATGGGAGCAACTGATAGATTGCTTAATGCTGATCACGAGAAAATTTACTTCACGGGAATGCCTATGTACAAAGGAATGGTATGCCTAAAAATGCTCATCTGTTCCTTGTCCGGGAGGCAAGAGTCTTATTAATATTGGGTTTACCGTTTATGTACTATGTATTGGCAGTTGCTGAGAAGACATGGAGACATCATTAAGAGAACTGTTGGAGGCTACTTCGTTGTGCAGGGCCGGGCTGATGACACCATGAATCTCGGAGGCATTAAGGTATATAATTTTGGACACGCTATGTGCTCGATCATTATTGGATGAGCTTATATTATCAGTGATTCGGTAATGGTTTTACTGATATAGTTAACTCTTTATATGCAGACAAGTTCAGTTGAGATCGAACGAGTGTGTGACAGAGTTGATGAAGGCGTCTTGGAGACCGCTGCAATCAGTGTTGCACCGGTAAGTGGGGGTCCCGAGCAGCTGGTTATACTGGTGGTACTCAAGAAAGGGTTCAACATAGAACCAGACATTCTGAAGATTAAATTCTCAAAAGCTATTCAAAGCAACCTTAACCCTTTGTTTAAGGTATGTTTCTCGACCTTCGTCATATGATGTTGTTTACGTTAACAAACCATCGCTTTCTCTAATTGGGACAGTATGTTCTTGGCAAATGTTGATTGATGATTACAGGTGAGGTTTGTAAAGATTTTGCGGGAGTTTCCGCGAACAGCTTCTAACAAGTTATTGAGGAGAGTTCTGAGGGAGCAAATGAGGCATGAGCTTACTGTTAGAAGTAGAATTTAGAGTGCCACTTCAATTTGTGTAGTAATGTGAAACTAGTTTTGTGTACATTTGCTGTGGGGACAGATATTGGAGAATTATGTGATTTCAATAACACAAATTATAAGGGCATGAAACTGGAAAGATACTATCTTTGTCTTAAAATAGTGTTCTATTTACTTTGTAGGTTCATGTTCATATTCAATGTATTTAACAATACTTCTCTTACATAATCCAACCAATCAGATTAAAAGATCAAGCTTTGTTGGGCAAGGCAGTTTTTGGCGATTTAAATTTTCTTTGAGATCTCAGGTTCGAGTCTCTTTGATGATTATATGATACATATATGTAAATTGCTGATAAAAAAATCGGTTTGAAAGAGACACCTCACTCCAACCAAACAATATCTCTCTTACGGTGCAAGGTTCATTCATAATTTATACTAGGGGTTTTCAGAGCAACTTAACCACCCGTGGGCAATAATTAGTAGGCCGTCTGTTTAAATATTAGGTTTTTTGAGATTTTTGTTTTAATGGTTGTAGGCGATTTTACAAGTCACCCGCATTCAGTTCGCAATATTGGGATTTGTGCTATTGTTGTAACTTTATATAAATCAAATATTCAAATCCAATACTAAAGAAGTTTACATTTTCTCATTACTTAGATGTAAAAAAGTGCAAATGGTTAGAAAAGAGAGTTGTCCAAAACTAAACTAAGTGCAAATAATCATTTTGAATAGACCACCTGTCTTAGCCAAATAGCAATATGCTACAAACTTAATGATTAAAAAAAATCCAACTAACATGATTGAAAAACCTCACTCTACAAATAATTACAAAATAAAAAAGAGTAAATTATGTTATATTCTTTCACACTTTACTATCTCATGTTTCTCTTCACAACATTTAACTACTCTATGTTATGTTATAGTTTTTTTTTCTTTTTTACAGTTTACTATCTCATGTATCACTTCACAACATTTTACTACCCAAGCAGGTGATGTGGGGCATTGATGTGACATTTAGAGCTGATGTGAAATTCTATTATCATTTCCAACTCTTTTTTTTTACGATATATTGTACAAGAAAACCTCTCACTCACACAAATACTATAACCTCACATATGGATAATATAATTTTTAAGAGATTTATTCTTCTTCTACTTCACATATGGATAAGAGTGTCACATGACCCCATGACTTGAGTAGGACCGCATATTCTATACATTCAATATCTCTTCATTTCACTTTGTTTTGAGTTCAAAAGTAGATTTTGCAGTCAACCGATTTATGGGTACTAACCATACCCTTCAATTCATCATGTGCCCCTTCCTAGGGTTCTCTACAGTAACAACAACAACATCAATCCTTATTTACACCCTGAAATTGTTGCTGCTCCATATTCTCCATTCCATTTTGTTGGGTCCCAACTAATTGTATTCAGTTTTACGCCTAGATATTCAACTCACAAACAGAGAGAAGTATAATTTATAGTTTTTTTGTCAAGTGGTTAAAATATTTTGGTATTTTGGATTACTATGAAGTCTCAAGTTCGAATCTTTTTGTTGACGGTATATGATGAGATTTATGGGTGAAGTTTAGAGTGATTGTTACTTCCATTATGATTATGATATTCCATTGCTGAATAAAAAAGTATAATTTATAGTTGTAGGCGGTTTCTAGGCCAATTACAAAGGTTTATAGGCTTCTATTTACTATAATACCAAAACTCATTAATACAATATTTTTCTCTCCGGTAATTTAAAAAAAAAAAACTCAAATCTCCACTGAGCACCCTGATTGTACAAACCCACAGAACTCCTCAGGCACACTGATTTTCTCCCATTTACCATTTTGCCCTCGCACCAAGTAAAACCCATTCGGAGCTCCCTGGTACTCCGACCCGGTCACCAAGCTCCCACCATCCACACCCATATCGACCCCACACGGGCCAACCCGAATCGTCGCGTCCGACTCTCCCCAATTCACGAATTTTCCATCCTTATCCACTCCGACGCACGACCTAGGGCACTCTCCGGCCGCCCACACCCCCTCCGTCCGCCGCCACCGCCCCGATTCCACGTCGTACCACTCGGCGCTCCCGCTGAACATCCCCTGCGCCTCCGTCCGGAACCCGCTCACCACGCAGAACTCGCCGCCGACCACCATCCCCTCGCACTCGTCCCGCTCCTCGCTCATCTCCGGCAGCTCGCTCCACGAGTCCTTCCTCAGATCGTACACCCATGCCGACTTCAGCGCATTTTTGCCCTCGTCGTGCCCTCCGGCGACGAAAATCGAGCTTCCGATCGCCCCGATCGCGAAGAACGACCGCTTCGACGGCATGTCCTTGCCCTGCCGCCACCTCCGGGTCGAGAAATCGTACACGAAAACGTCCGTCACCGGGTCGTAACTCGCCGGGTCCCACCCGCCCATCACCACCAGCTTCCCCTCGCAGCTAGCGAGCTGCGAGAACAGAGGAAGCCCGTTCGCGTACTTCGGAACCGGGTCGATTCGCTCCCAGGTCTGACCCACCGGGTCGAAAACCGTTATCCCGTAAACCGGCGACGCGGTCCCCTGCTTCCGGCCGTCCTCCGTCGCCGGAATCGGAAGGGCCTGGACCAAGCAGGCCACTGTGTGGGTGTATCCGAGCCTCTTCCGGTGGTAATAGAACTCCTGGCTCTCGAGTAGCTCGCGCCACCGCCGGCAGACCCGGGAAGCGACCTGGTGGGCCGAGTAGTGGAGGCGAGTCAGGCACTCGAGCCCGAGTTCCTCCGGCAGACTCGGGACCAACTCGGTCAGTTGCGATTGAAAACCTTCCATTTCTGTTTTTCTAATTTTTTTCTCTGTTTTTGTAGTCACTCTTCACTTGTGATTCGAAGCCCACTGAGTCTCTGCTATTTATAACACAGCCGATTTAATTTAATTTTTCGTCGAAAATAATGCGTTCAGTTAAATAACAATTTCGTAATTTAATTTTGAAAACCATAGCGCCACGTGGATGACAACACGTGGATGACAAGGCAAGGCTTCAAAATATCGGGATATAGAAAATTCCAGTTTTTACTGGCTCTTTTTATTATTATTATTATTAAATTAAAAGATAAATGAAAATATTGAGATAACAATGGGGCTGAGGTGTCGACTGGAGAAAGATCTGATGCACGTGATACGACAAGGGCACGTGACGTTGGTGGGTAGGACCCACATGGGGACGGCAGCAGAGAGGTACAAATAGTAATTGGAATTTTTGATTGGTTGGAATTAGTGTGGGGTTCCACGTGGAAGATAAAAGGATCGTTTTCTTGCTGACGTGTAGTGCAGTGTAAATCCTAAAGCTTAAATGGCAATAATGCACTGTAAATAAGAATATTATTGTGAGTTTCAACTCTAAATATGTAATTTTGACGTTGACTTCAGTTTTTATTATTATGCAACTAATTACTTGGTATCAACAAGTTGAAATTTTGTTTTCTTTGATAAATAAAAACCAAGTTGATTTTAACTCTTTTGGAAGAGGCGTACAAGATTCATTTCTTTTCTTTTAGAGCTCTATGATGTTGGTATAAGTTATATTAGTATTCAATATTTTATATACAATATGAAATCGAACAGTCAAAACTTTTCAAAAATTACAAAAATAAAATGCATGTAATGACATACTTGTATTAATTAATGGTGATAATGGTTAACTATAGGCATCACATACTTAAGCTTAATAATATATATCTAAATTCATGAATCTATAGATTGATATATAATCATAAAAATAAAAAATAAAAAACATTGCTTTACACAACACGTTGCATGTTATGTGAAATAATAGCCCACTGGATGTGCTCTAATGGAGAAAGACATTTTGAAAATGTAATTTATTTTGTGTCTCTTAAAGTGTCCTTAAATTGAAAATGAATTATTGGAGGCACTAACTTGTGTTAGAACATAAATTGTAGACATTTTAAATGAAGAAACAACCCAAATCCAATTCCACTAGTGAAATACAGAATAGTAGGTTCTTTTTCTTTGCTTTTGAGTTTATATATATATAGAGCATACATATATTTTTTGTGTTGTTGTATTTAGTATTTATTGATGGAGAGATGGGTCCAAGAACCTAAAATAAATACCTAATGGTTGTTTGTTTTGTTTAGTAGGAGTAGGACACGTAACTTTTATTTTCCTTGCTGTGTTATGTTTAGTTGTTTTCACTTTTTGTTGTGTTCTAGAAGGTATGAGTTTAAAGTCATCTAGAAGACATCATGTTCATGGCATTGCTCACTTTCTTCTAGAAGAAACAAACCAATTGTACGTGAAGGTCTGGTCAGGTCATTACCAATATCGATATGTGGAAAAAAGCAGACTATTATGTGTCTTGTCCCAACCAAACTATATTTATTTATTTATTACTCACATAGGAATTGTTGATGTGAAAATACACACACACTCTCAATGTGTAAATGGAGTGTCAAACCAAAATATTTACAAAAATGTGATTTATATTTGGGGAAATTTTCAACATTATAATTAAGTAAGAATTAGAAATTGAATATAAAATATTTGTTAGGTTGTAGGGTGTGGGATGAGCCAATTAATATATGAAGGGTATTGACATCATCTCACACCCTACAACCTAACAAGGAAGATGATGTCTCTGTGTTATAAGCAATTGAATTCGCAAATCACTTAACAACAGAGAACAAAGAATAACTCAGATTTCTAATAAAATGAGTACAATCATTGATTATCACACAATACTCACTACACATTTTGAATTATGACTTGAAATCTAAAATAACATGCGACGAATCGCCCTCAAGAACGATCTTCCTTCAACCCGAGTCCATAACCTATGACAACTTCACGAGCAGTAATATGAATAGATATATTAAATGTCATTATAGATGTACATTTTTTACAAAATAAACTTATTAGACTATTTCTATATTACATTAGTACTATTCTCATGAACTTTAAGCGCAAAACACCTAATTTATTAGTATAATAGTATACTTGGCATATTTTAATTATTATCTTATTAGCAATGTGTACTTTTATAGATGTCAAAACCCCTTAAGCAAACATAAAAAGATACAAACTCTGAGTGGTACAATCATTGTAAATACATGAAAGATGATGTCAGATCGGCGATCCAGACTTACAAGGTTCATAATGCAGATGTGGCTTCAATGTTTAATTTTGTTGAAATGAGATAGAAGGAAAGAATTGTGATTTTAGAGACGGTGACCCCTAATGTCTTCTGTTTCTTGACGGAAGATGACATTGTTCCTTGCCAACCAAATAAACCAGAAAGCTCCATATGAGTTTGGCAGAAGATGTCATTGTGTTGAACGTGCCTTTGGCATAATGGACATAGATGAGTTTATTGGGGATGGATAAGTTGAGGCTATCAGAAGGAAGAAGTAAGAGGAGCCCATCAAGCTTTAAGATTTCTCATTATCAAAACGATCTTCTAAATTTCAGGCGCCACGAGGGGAAGTAAGTGGGGTTGTGATGATGACAATCTGATTTATCTTTGCTTATGGAGAACAAACATAATTTGATAAAAGAGATGGCCAATGAGGTGTTGTTGAGCCAATGATCTGTCTAAAACTAGATTCTTCTACCATCCCCTACATACTAGGAGATGACATGAGATCCGAAGAGCGAAGAGAGAAGAGCATGCATGATTAGATTGGATGGAGACGATATATTGGAGCAAGAGTGATAGCTAGTTGTTGGACAACAATTCCATGTTCCAATTCGAGACAAACCATCCATATTTCAAAGTGAGTCTTGTTCCTATGCGAACCTTCACCACCATTTTTTCATGAGAAGATTGACAATTTCCATTACCCTTATGCCCAACCCGCCAACCTTTTTTCTTGATGTAAGCGTGGACCACTTAACCTTACATAGACCTTGTTCCATGTCGTTCACATTTCATAGAAATTTCATTTCAATTACTTTCATACTCTTGAGGACCGATTTTGGAGCCCTAAATATAGACATATAGTAGAGAATGCTTGATGATAGGGTTGATCTTATTAAGGTTACTCTTCCTCCAAGTAAGATGTACTTCATTTGCTATGAAGCCAGACGCTTGCGAAACTTCTTGGTGTTTTTGTTTAATGTCAATATACGCCTCATATATAATGGCCCCTACCTCAAACTATGGGTACTTGATGAGTAAGCTATTGAGTTGGCACCCAAGGAGACCAACTGCGACGACTGTCATAAGTTCATAATGTACGTTGATGCTGACCACCACTAATTTGTCGAAGTTGATCTTCAACCCAGAAGAGAGTTTCAAGCACTGAATAAGATTCTTTAGTTCGAAAAGTCGTGTCGAACATTGGAAGCGCTAACAAACAAGATTGTATCATCCCGAATTACAGATGCGATACAATTGATAATCCGATAACGAACAAGATTGTGTCATCTGGAAATTTTCTGACGGAGAGTCGTTCATTAGCACCGACATTGAAGAGTCAAGACAACTTTGCACTCGTAGCCTAAATTTGTTCTGAAACTCATTAAGAATAAGCAATGTCGACAAGAGCCCACTCAACTCAGTTAAAGGCTTGTTGAAAACCTAACTAGTTTAATGATAGTAGCGGGAGTTTTGCTTCACTTAAGATTGTGAAGGACTTCGTTTTTTATTTTATTATGACATCACTTCGGTAAGTTGTTTTATAATATTTGACATATAATTTTATTTACAATATTTTGTAAACTTTTAGAACGAATAACATTACTTAAGAGGTTGTGTATTCAAATCATATTAGTTGTATCAATTTTATTTATAAATTGAAATCTCTTATTCTTTAATTTTTGAATTAAAAAATAAAATTAAAGAACCATCTCAATTATATTGTTCTTATTACAAATAAATTATTGCATATTTGTATGGATTAGAGAGGCAAGAGATAAAATAAAATGGAGGATTGATTGATGGTTACAAGGCATGAGCTGGTGGTGTGTGGAACCCAATTTTAAAAGAGATGTTTGTGGAAAATGTAGGAGAGAGGAGTATCCCACCTATAATTTAATAACATAAAGGTGGAGGGAGGATCTCAAAGGCTATTATTTAAGGGATTAGTTTGAAAAGTGAGCTTCTAGAAGGATAGTTTTATTATGAGCTTCTAGAAGGATGGTCTGTAAAGATAAAGATAAAGATAAAGATAAATATTAATGTGCTTTGAGAAATGAGATGTCAGGTCCATATTCATTTGTCCTTTTGGCATCTTTTCAAGCATGACCCTTGCCTTTGCCTTTGCCTTTCAATTCTCTCTCCCTATCACCACACCATTCTATATTATTATTAATTTGTTATTATCATTACTCCACCAAATGGAACAAGACAATTCAACAAGATTTTTCTCTTTGGACTCTCTTGGATAAATTATTATCACCCCAAAATTAATGAAATGTCACCATTAATTGTGGAAACTTTTGAAAATGTACCATAATATCATATCATCAATTAAGTTTTGAATTATAAGCACCCTTCATTTATCTTTTCTTCCAAATAATTGGTTGTAAAGATATTGAATGTTACAATAATTCATAATAAGCTAAACATTTAGCCACTATAATTATATAAGTAGTAGAAAGTAGACGATAGTGAACTCCCTGATCGATAAGTTCATCAGATTAAATAAAAAAACTTAAGTCGCTAAAATATTTAAGGGTATGCTCGATTGAATTTTTTTTTTTTTATGCTCGATTGATTAAACATGCATATTGAAAATTATGTTTGCTAGACTTTAAAATAATAAACACGTACAAATAACATTAATCTAGTAGCAATACAAAATCAAAGTGATCGCATGTTCTCACATGACAACATGAACATATAATTAAAGAACTTATGAAATTCAACTTACCTTAGTATTACACCTAAAAAATCATAGATTATTGGTGCTTAATATGGCCTCATCGTCAGTATATTTTACTTTTATTCATTGTTATTTTTATTACCACTTACATGTTTCGGTCACTAAAACTTTAACATAACTAATATAATATGCATGGTCAATTTATATACAAGTATATATTTTATTCCAGTCACTTCAAAATCATAAACCAAATTTTGAAGCATAGCCAATAAATGTGGCTCATAACACTGACATAGGCTTTGTACCCAACTTAATTTTGAAGCATATAACATTTTTTTTTACACACTACAAAGCTTAAGGATAAATTAAGTTTGAGAAATTTGAATATTAAGTATTAATTGTTTAGTCACTTTCAAAAAAATAAAAAAAAAGTATTAATTGTTTAGTCAACCGAATATGCTTGATTTACGAATAAATACTTCAGTTTTGGATGTTCTGTTAGGACTATATAGTGCATAGGTTTCCATTTTATTTGTGAACCTCAAAATTTTTATAGTAATATATTTATTTTCTCTTCATTATAGTTTACCAAATGGTCGTTCATTATTTGAAACCGAAACGGCCCGTCAATGATTTTGTCTCTTTCTTTTAACCAAAAGGTCAAAACAAAAGATTGGCTAATTGTTGGAGAACAAGAATGTTCAAAGGATCTCACAAACAATAATAAATATTTGCATGCAAAATTGGATGGTCAACTTCTCTATCTTCCACCTTTAATAACACTAAATTGAAACTTCTTTATACAGAAAATAAAAGTCTAATAGCATTTATATTATTTCTTGACATTTAAGTTTCATTTGCCCATATTGAGTTATTGGATGTTCACACAGTCGGTGAGATTATAAAGTTTCTTTCCAACAAAAATATCTATAAACAATTAAAACTTAAAACATTTCTTAATGACCGAGTTATAAATTATTTTTGAACATAGTAGTACTTAACAAGTTAACATATCAGTGTTTTTTTTTTCTGCAAGAAATAATAATAAAAATACTTATTTTAAATAGTTCTAAAACAAAGGATATTTCAAGATTTTTTTTTAAATATATATTTTTGGTAATTTATTCACCGTCCAAAGAGGTCAAATAGTTTTTAGGGTTAGGGTTTGTCATCTACAATTTTACACTACAAACAACAACAGATTCGGCTTCTAGAAACAATTTCTCTTTCCTCTCTTATTATTTTTTGTTTCAACGTTTATAGACAAAGACAGCCACCTTGATTTGCTTCCAATTAATTAACGTAAACTAATTCAAGTTATAAAAAAGAAAAAACACATACAATTTTAATAATCTACAGAATATTAGGGACGTAAATGAGAACTTTCAAGTATTTTATATTTATATATTGATTTATCATAGGTAGGGACGGACCGACGGAGCCACTCAGGCGAATTGTCCCACTATTTTTTTTGTTTGAGTTTTAATATTTTATAAAAACAAAACATGGAAGAAAAAATGAGACAAACACTTTTTAGATGCATGAACTTTGATCAAATGTACAAATAGATCACTTTTGACAAATTTTGTACAAATAAATGCATGAACTTTTAATTTTGAACAACTAAGTCAAAATCACTAACGGTGTTAATTTTTTCCGTTAAAAATAATTATGCAACAGTTTATTTGTCATTTTTGAGATGTCGAGCATGATATGGACATTGATGATGTGTCATATTTGTGCACAAAATATTAAAATAATTTTAATAGTTTGGCTAAAGTTCACATTTTTAATGTAAAATGAGCATATTCATCCGATTCGATTCAAAATTGATCAAATGGAATTGGATCATATTTTATCCAAATTGGATATCAGGTGCTCGCGTATTTGGATCCAATTTGACAACTCCATCTGAATTAAATTGTTGAGCAACAAACTTTAGAAAAGTAATTAGAATTGACATGAGAAGAAAAAAAATAATATAAATCAATAATCAATTGAGAAATGACGCTAAATTTATTTATTTCTTTTCAAAAATGACATGTTATCGCAATAAAACACGTTTTGTTTCACTAATAAAAAAGTCACAATTTTTATCGGAAAAAATTAACACAGTTAGTAAATTTGACTTAATTGTTTAAAATTGAAAGTACATGCACCTATTTGTACAAAGTTTGTCAAAAGTTGCATATATGTACATTTGATCAAAGTTCATGCACTTAAAAGGTGCTTGTCTCAAGAAAAATTAAATCTTCCTTCACTACAATTTTTTTTTTTTTTTTTACTTTTGGTGACAACAAAAAATAAGTTGTCGCCATGAGTTGAGCTTAGAAACAATA
This sequence comes from Pelargonium nanum, assembly GCA_036897485.1. NCBI lineage: Eukaryota > Viridiplantae > Streptophyta > Magnoliopsida > Geraniales > Geraniaceae > Pelargonium > Pelargonium nanum. The sequence goes on along the minus strand of JAYMTF010001634.1, from coordinate 2,217 downwards.
ACTATTGACCATACATGGATAAAAGTCCAATAATGGTGAAAATTTGGGCTTTTATGCTTTTGGTGACAACTAAAGCTATACTTTCCGTGACAAACCAGCTCCAGTCGTGCACATGAGACTTTTCGTGACAAGACATTTGGTTACAACCAATTATTGACTTTCTGCGACAAAATAGGGTTTGAGCAATTGGATTGACTGTCACGAAAAATAAAATTTCTTGTAGTGCTTGGGCCATAATTTGATACTAAAAATTTAGGGTTTGTCTCTCTTTCTTTATGCCGTTTTGAGAGTCAGATAGAGCTTTTGCTCGTCTACGGTTGCCCTTGATTTCAGAGCGGCGACAATCTCTTGGATTTGCATATAACAAATTGTGGCATTTATCGTTAATATAACGAGCTCTTGCTTTGATAACAATTTTAGATTTTGTTAGTGTTTGCAGAGTGGCGGCATAGATTCGCGGTAGGTTTTTGGTTTGTGTGTGCGCATGGCAGCATGAGTCAATTTTAAAGAAGAAGGCGGCTTGGATGATGGTGATTTTGTCAGAGTCATTAGATCAGCCTTCGAATTTGATGTCGGATCAGATGACATACACGATGGTGACGAGAGGCGATTGGAAAAGCACTCTACGTTGTTGGTTTAAACTTCAAGTGCAATCGTTGTTAGTTGTTTGTGTTCTTCAGACCGGATGGGAAGATTTCAGTGTCTTCAACTTGATTATTCAGGATGATGGAGATGAATATAGTGTCTTTGGTTTTATTATTCATGATGTTTTAGCCGTTGTGGCTCGTACAGATTTCTATTTTTGGGTTGGTTTGCGAACTGAGTGGCCTACGAGTTAGTTCGTATTTCGATCTCTTTGTCAGACCTGTCTTTGTTATCATTAAAAAAGAAAAAATCTTTCTTGGGCCATTATTATATTTTAAAAACATGTTTAATTTTTTGTTTGTCATTTTTCTTTGAGACCTTTTATTTTATAAACGACGGGACAGCAGGCCTACAAAGGCCAGTGTTTCTCACCCCCTAGTGGGGGCGTCACCCGAGTTAGTTGTTAGTTCTCCCCTTAAACCTATAAATTCCACCCCATACCGTCGGCAAGGAGGCTCGAATCTGAGACCTCAAAGGAAATCCAAAGCGCATTAACCGCTTGACCCACAATGCCTTGGTTTTTTTTCTTTGAGACCTGAGAGTTAACCAAACAAATTATAGTGCTAAACTTTTGGAAACCTTTTTCTTTGACTTGTTCCAAAAGCCAAGTGGCAAATATTATTCAAAATAATTTTTTTGTGAGAAGGGTACTTGTAGTGCCTCAACCTTCCATCAACATTCTGTACAAAACAAATGTACAAAGAAATGAATATGCTAACACGTTTTTGACAACTATATCAAATCACACAAGTAGTATAAATTATAGAAATTCGCGTATCGAATTCTCGTAAAATATGAATTAATAGTTTAGAAATAGTAATTACACTCAACAATGTAAAAAGAAATATAAATCAATGATTGAAGGTGTTGTTTAAACTATTAAAATGAAATGTAAATAAAACACGTTGTAAAGTAAATCATGACAAGGAGAATCAAACACGAAATGTGTTTCGCAATGGAGTATCTAGCAAGATATGTTGCTTTTAACTAGAATGATTAAACTAATCAGATCACATGTTTTGGGTGATCAATTTGTTAACTGATCAACTCAAGCACAATTATCTCTACGTTACTTAAATTTTAGTTAATTAACACAAAATACAAGTTAATACAAGTTATGGAGTCAAAGAGTTCCTAAGGACATGTTGGAACAAATATGATTTTTTGAAAAAGTTGATTTTTTTGGTTGACGCATATTTTCTCTCCCCACTATCACGCACAATTTGGTCATCTCTGTTTCTGAACGTTGCTATTTTATTGCTAGTTTACGTTATATTTTTTTGCTATAAAAGGAGTTCATGTTCAGTCTTGCAACGCATAGAGTTTTACACACAATAAAACTCAATTCCAACTTTTCATATTTCTCAATTTTTTTAGAGCAGAATTATTTTCAAGTGTGGTATAGAATCAGTTTGTGCGGTGCAACACAAATCGACAATTCAGAGTGGGCTGTTTTATCCTGGGAAACGTCGAGGTTGATAGTCTCATGTGCATAAAAATCGGGCAGTGCCGCGAACGTTTTAAAGAGAGCGACCTAGTCCGCGACTCAACCCATCGGTAACGAATTTCAGT
>JAYMTF010001633.1:0-22165 GCA_036897485.1 Pelargonium nanum | reverse complement strand
TTTTATAACCTATAAGATATGAAGAGTCTCTCAATGAGAGAGATAGAAATGTTAAACTTGGTGATGTGGCATCTTCTAGTATTGCCTCACCAAGTTTAACATACATATGTATGGATTTGGTTATTATTCATTGATTTTTTTTTTTTTGTCTTAATCACAAGATTTTTGAAGCAGGCACATGATCAACATGACATATGTAAGCCATACTACAATCCAACTAATCCCTATTTGAATCGAGTATGACTACAAGGCTGACAAATCTCTCCCTACCAAGTTTTAAATTAGGGTCGATGTTTTCATGGGATTTTACGTGGGAATATCAATAAAGTTATTGTATTAAATTGTATGTCCTATCTGCAGTGATTTTATTGGCTCTTTATATATTTTAAATTATTCATATAAATATAAGATATTATTTACCATTATAATTTGAGAATGAGGAATGCGAGATCATGAAATCACATTAATTAAATTTCACGTATACGCCCACTCAAATAAATTTGCTGGATTGAAACGATTTGTTGGATTCAATGAGATGTCATAATCTTATCAGCATATTAGCTTAAGTAAAACAATATATATAGCTTACACATGTTGCTCATTTTTAAAATACTAGTTAAATATTAAATTACACGGTGACAAATTTTCGAACTCAATTGATTATAAAATGTAGATGGAACAATTGTGTTATGTTGAACATTAATTCGAGTAATAGTATTTTATTTGCCATTAACATAGAGATCAAAATTGAAGGGATTGACAACATGTCACCAAAGGTCCAAAACTGAAGACTTAAGAGAGACCTCCATATCTTGTTTTGTCAACTCCGATTCCAAACATGCCAATCATTTATTTTTTGAATACAACCAAAATTAATTGTTAATTAATTTAAAAAAGGCTCTAACCTATTAGGAGAAAGAGAGATACGTTTAGTTAACTAATCCAAAAATTAACTAATAATTTACATAGGAGGGGAGTGAGTGGGATTTGGTATTGATTTGGTACTCTAAATTATTAACAAACATAATCTCAGTGGAATATTAAAAATATAGTAATATATATAATATCTTAAAATAGTGTGGGACCAGACTTGGACGTACCGTATCGTATGGGAAGAAGAAGATTCAAATGTCCTTGACGTGTACGTCCATCCGAAGGTGGATGCTGAGCTGGATGGTCCCACAGCCACAATGCTCTTTAATATTTAGAGATCATCACGTAAACTAACAAGGTACACACTCAGATCCATCTTCATTCATTGATCAGTCATCATCAGTACAACTACAATACAACCACTGTTATGTGTTAATATGGGTTACATCTAATTTGCAATGGATATGATTTTATATTACTTGTTCTTATGTTTTTGTTCTACTTGCAAAAGATATTCACTTACATCTATTGTTGTTTTTCTTTTCAAGATAATGAACCAGCAACTAAGATATATTAAGGCGGATACCAAACACGGGTATCTTCGAAAACTCATTCGTAAGAAAACAGGAAACAAGAAAATTGAATCAAAAGCAGGCTAAAAAAACAACTTGATTAATTAGCCCTCTTGTCCACGAGCAAAACAACAATCTCAGTAAACTTCTTAATATTTTCCAAACTACACCTGAAAACAACACAAAGTTCAAAACAACCACAAAATGGTGCAAAATAATGAATGTCCTGGTCAAAAGCGATGAGTTTAGACCAAGGGCTCATTTTGAATGCGTCGACAAAATTCCAACCTATTTCGAATCCATGAACTTACATGTGACTCAATTTTCGCTATATACTCCCAAAAAAAGGTCAACCATTCCAAGAACATCCCAACTAAATCACTACCCAGCCTTTCATGTCGTGCCATGACTCTCCAGCTACCGTGATGAGGTGACAACTTAAAACGCTTCATCACCAAGTTCAACACAAATATATATGTGAATTTGTTTTACCAAATCAAAGAGAAAATGATACGAGCCAAAACGCAAACCCAATTAATGAACTTATTAATACAAATGTTAACAACAAAATTATATTATTTAATTAAATTAGAGAGACAATTAAGTAATTGTCAAATATTTTTCAACTTTTTACAATTTTGAACCAAACGTAGTATTCATTTTCACAAGACAATATTATGAAATTTTCTTCATTTTTTCATATGTCAAGTGCCCTTATCAACTTTCTAAAGAAAATAAACATTCTCAAAAAGTTAATTTTTCCGTTGCCAATTGATACACTTTCAAGATCAGCCAAGCGTTCCCTTAATTTTCCCATGTGTCAAACAGCCGTCCAAGTGTCGTTACTTGTTTGCGTTAAGTTCCATACCAACCAAGCTTATAATAAATAACTCATTTAATACGCAAGAAAGCAAGTGGTTTGTTACGGTACAAGTTTAATTCACCGCAACTGTTCCCTATTTCATGCATTCGGTCCGTGATTCCAGTTGATGTTAATTTTGTTTGATGATTCTTTTTTCAAGATAATTTTAGTATTTTCTATTCTCAAATGAATTGTTTTTATTCATTGAAAAATACTTTTATTTATTAACTTATGTTAAGGTCGTTTATGTTATTGGATGTAGAGCTCTAATTTTTGGACCTAGGGTTTTAAGTTAAGGTTCATATGGGTTGGGGAAGATGAGGCTGTTTAGGTAAATAGTTTGTTTAAAATATTCAAGGGACTTGCACATGGTTCTAAAATCCGAAATTTTTGTTAAAGTTAACATATTGCAAACGGAGCGAAAGGATTGATACTTCAGACAAAATTTTGGTCATTTTCTAGTCAATATAGGACCATTCTTATATAAAATTAGTTCATGTATCAAATTGGTGGGTTCCTAATAATTGAGGGACTAGATAAGTAACTTATCTTTATAAAGTTTTTTCTTTATCGGTTGAGCTACACAATAAAGTGTAGTTCTCCTCTTTAACTCTAAACCCCACTCTATATTGTCATATAGTGATTCGAATCCGAAAACTCAAAGGAAATTCAAAACGTTTAACCGTTTTTTTTTTCCGAAATCAGACAAGACAAGCATGTTTTTAGACATAATACTAGATTGAGTTGAGTTTCTATTTAACAAGTTTGAGTGGCAAATAAGATAGGCATCAAGGAACCATTGTCGCCAACATTGGCAACTTGGTAATCATTACAAATTAGACAATTAGCTTCCGACTACATCACATCTAATTTTCATATTTGGCGTAATCACTTTTAGTTTAGTAGCAACATATATATATCATCAAGGTCTTAATTTTAGGTGGTGGAATGGAAGTCTAGTTATAGAAAATAAAAATCACTTTTTTTAAAGCCTTTCCAAGAAAAACGAAAAATTGTTCAATTATGCACTTTTCAATTTATAATTAGTACAAAAACTTTAACAGTTTATAGAATAAGAGCAATGAATTAAACAAAATAAGATTTTTTTTTAATGAATAAGTAATATTATAATAGTATACATATAATAAGGTAAGAAAAAATTCAGCCAAATTTTATGTGGCAGAAACTCAGTCACTCTAACAAGGTGTTGTCACTGCATAAATTAACATTCATACTCGCCAAATGTATTTGTGGGTGTTGTGTTGTGCGCCCGTTCGAATCCATTCTTTGTGTATCTTAGCGGACCTTAAATACTTATAGCATGGTTGACACTCTTTGTTCTAACAAGTTAGCTTACAATATTTTTAATTTATTGCAACAAAGTAAAATATTATAGTTGCAATAGTTTGACTTAGTTATAGGCCTAATCAAAAGCGGCTGATTTTTGTGGATCTTATATTATTGTATGTTGCATTAGATATAGACGTGACAATCAATCGGATCGATTCGTATTAGATTTTATTCGAATTTCAAATTGTAATATGAAATTTGATCTGATCCGATAATATTTTATTTTAGATAAGATCGAATTTCAAATGCACTTGACTTTGAATCCACATTGTCAACTCTATTTCAATATATAATAATGGTTAAGGGGTTGATGAATTTGGAGATAAGGGTTGGGGGTCACAATCCAATGGTTACAAAATTGAACAATCAATCTGTGGATGCATCGAAATGAAATGAGGCATAGTTCTCGAAAAAGTGATATTGCCAATCAAAGTGACAAGTGCCAGCAAGCAGCTATAAATGAGATTGATAGAGGCCATGTGGCATGTTGATGATCGGAAACCTATATATGTATCCGTAAGGTAATATAGGGGTTGAAAACGCCAAAACGTACGTAGGGTTGCTAAAATAAAATAGAGATCAAGAGCACTAGCAGTCCAAAGTTTTAAGTTGGCGCCACAACGGTTACTTTCTCACCAAACGGTTTCAGCTTTTTAGGTGATCCTGATGAGACGTCTGCCATTTTTCACTCTCATGCACGGAATCTGCATTTCTCTACTCCCACTTTTTCATTTTTGCGGCTCTAACCAATTTTTTTTTTTTTGTAATTTTATGTGTTTTCTACTAATTTAAGAATTCATTTTTTTAAATAAGTAAATGACTCACAATACTTTATGAATTTTCATATTTAAAAAAAAAAATTCATCAACAACGAGATATTACACTCGAGGTAACAATGTTTCTCACTGTCTAAAGGGAGCGTCATCCTAAACCACATCTCATACCGTCGACAATAAGGCTCAAACTTGAGACCTCAGAGGGAATCCTAACTCAAATTAGTTTTCAAACTTTCATGTTCCGACCTAATTTAGTTTCTGAAGTTTTATTAAAGTCTAAATAGTCTCTGAAATTTCAAATATTGACCCAATTTCGTTCTTGAACTTTTGATATAAACTTTAAAGGTAATGACCATTTTGGACTAATATTTAAATTTAAGAGACCAAATTGGATCGAAACACGAAAGACCAGAGATAATTTAGAGTATGATGCTTACTTTTACTCAACTTGATCGAATTGAAGAAATTGAAGGCTAAATGTCCTTTAAGATTTCTAAAGAGACTGTCGTCGATAATAAGTTTGGTTTTAAAAATAAGATGACCGGGTGATCGAATTTCAAGTGTCAAATTATAATTTATTTTTGGGCATCATCATATATTATTATATAATACATTCAAAAACTAAAAATATTTCTACAAACTTTGACAAATTGAACTTATTTGTACATTCGGCTAAAATTCCGTACATGGAAATATGCAGGCTACAAGAGCTAATACTAATACATCAAATCTAACTAAAAGCAAAAATGAAATCAAGTGAATTACATTTCTATAATTAAAAAGAATATGTGTATAGGGTAAATGCCACTTGAAAATTAAAATGTCCCCCACTCTCTCACAAATAGAACAAGTTGCGTATAAATTTCTACCTCTTTCCTTGTCATCACCAACTATGGATTTCTCTAATTTGATTAGGGAATATACTTGAAATGAAAAACCTACAAACAAAGAATCCATCTTCATACTTCTCAGGATCCAAATTAAGAATTGGGTGCCATCAATCCATTATTTGGAATCCATATCTTATCTACAAAATTAGGAACTTCCTTTTCTCTTTAACCCTTTATCAATGACAACATTAGCACAACAAAATCCATTACTTGAATCACACAAAAACACACATACAAGATTTTCAATTTCATTTTCCTTGTGTCATATAGTAACGGTCTCATAGGTGGTGGTCGATGTTAAATCACTTAGAGCATCTACAATAGTTACATTTTAAAAAATGCAATAGTTATCACGTGATTTATTTGATCTCAACAGTGTAAATTTCATGTAAATGTAATCATTAGAATGATTACGTCTTCATACTTAAAACGTGACCGATAATTACCAAAACCGAGAAAACGGAAAAAGCCAGTACTAATGTAACACCTACACTCCACTTTTTATTTTATTTTTTACATTAACTCGTGTTATTTATTTACTAGGAGTAATTTCTTGTCTCACGCTCGCTTCCATAATGTACCAACCAAGAGTGGTACGGTAAATTAAAGATGATATAAATGTGAAAACAAGAAAAAAAACATGCATAAATAAATAAATAAATTTAGAAAAGAAAAAAATAGAAGCCATTTTTGCATTGCATTTGAGTGCGTTTCTGCTGTAGATTCAGATATCCATCCAAAAAACTCACTGGACCCCACCCCAACAAAATGACGACATAAATCCAATAAATCAAAACTAAAACCATTAATGTTCTATAAATACCGATCTCTCTTATTTCTCATTCACAATCACACTGACACAGCCATTTCCATTTCCCTCTGTTTTCTCTTCCAGCTCCTCTGTTTTTTTACCGAACTAAAAAAAAAAATACAGAGCTCAGAATTCAGAAAAATGGCAGCTGCGAGAGCACCTCTTAACGTGACCCTCCACGGGTCCCCGACGGCGGCCACCGCGCAGCTACACTCGCCGTGGCATTCCCCTGTTCCGTACTTGTTCGGAGGGCTCGCGGCCATGCTGGGTCTCATCGCCTTTGCTCTCTTGATCCTCGCTTGCTCCTACTGGAAGCTCTCCGGCTACTTGGAGGGCGGCGACGGCGACGGCGAGAGGGACCTGGAGGCCGGAGACGGCGCCAAGGACGACGCTTCCAAGTCCCCACCGCCTCTGGAGGATAAGATTCTGGTGATTATGCCCGTTAAAGTAAAGCCCACATATCTGCCCACCCCCATTTCAAGCCGCTCCTCTTCCTTCGGAGACACCAGTAGCAGCAGCAGCTGTAGCAGCTGCGGAGCCGGGTTGAGTGAGAAATCGGTGGAGATGAAGGAGAAACAGGGGATTAGTGGTGGTGGCGTTGAGGACCATGTTCAGGAACAAAGTCACAGAGGAATAGCAGAGACAACAGCAACAATCCAAGAACTGCCTGAAGAGCAGAACCAGACTCAGAATCAGAGTCAGACCCATTAATTAATTACTAATAATTTTTAGATTTTAGATAGATGGGTTTGGTTAATTAGTGGAGGAGAAGATGATGGGCAAAAAAAGCTCAAATTTTTAGAGGTTTTGTTGATGGGTTTCGGTGTGGGTGTGTGTGTTGCGTAGAACACAGATTTTTCCTTTTTTTCTCTCTGTTTTTCTCTCTCTAATGCGGGAAATGTAAATCTTTTGCCGAGACTAAATGGAACAATCATCTGTTCTTTGAAAATCGTTTTCAACAACTCTTGTCTGATTTTGATTTGGTATTTAATTGTGGGCACAAAATGATGAAATGAATGATTTCATCCGTGTTTGGAATTATGAGAAACAGATGTCTGAAAATGAACACGGCGTGATGCACATCTGGAGGCGATGGCTGAGGACGTGTTGAGCCGTGTCAGTGGTTGGTAATGGTATTTTGTTGAGAATATATATATAATAATTTATGCAGATTGGTGTGTCTCTGATGCGGCGAGTTGAAACAGCCCTGCCATGACTTGCCACACGCCGTGCCTTGGCTTCACGGACAGGTCTTCCTTGACTTCAATATCATTTCTTGGTCTTTCTTCTCATTTTTCTTTGTGTTTTTTGGAAGATACCAAAAAGAATTTGTGCAGCAATTCGATGAGATGTTGAGATCTTCATTCTTTGTCAACAACCAATTCTATCCTTGGGTTTCCCAAAACAACACTAGCTGCCACTACTTCTAATAATGGATTTCATTTCAATTATAAGCAATTGTTTTGAGTCCTTTTTATCAATTTTGACCACATTTAGTAAGTATTTCGTTTTAGGATTTACATGATTTATCACATTTTGTAATGTCCTTTTAGCATGTATAATAGTTGTAATAACATCAATTGTAGTAAGCTCTTCAACATTTAAAGTAAAATTAAAGGTGGGATGAGTTTTTTTTTGGGGACGCCACGTACTCGAGCAATAGTCCAAACTGTCCAATACATCTCAACCAAGGTGCATTATTGAGGGACTACTATTTGTACCTATATATATACTTGGTGGGGTATAAAAAACTCAATTATGCAATTGGTTACATAATAACAACTTTTTTTATATATAATTAATAACAACTTTAGAATAGCAAGGGAGCAACCAAAAAAAATATGGTGTTATTTGCATGTAGCTATAGTTAGTTAATTTACCATAATTAATTTATGCTATTCAAATTTTGTTTTACAAGTATAATATTTGATCGTCTTATAATAAGAGTCTTTTATATATATATACATTTCGATTCTAGTTCAGCTATTCACATATTGAATTATTATTTTTTGTATTGAAGTAAAGTTTAATATGATATGATCTCTATGAACCTAGTGACCCGTCATCTTTACCTTCCGATTTAAGTCCACTTATCCACATGCATTCTCATATTTATCTCTTATCCAACATAGCATGTGACATGGGTGTCAAGTGATACTCCCGACTTGAGTCTACTTATCCACGCAAGAATTAAGTTCATCTCTCTTATTCAGTCTACGTGTAGGGTTGTGCATGTTTTGGACTGGATCGAAAGTTAGACAAGACCGGATCGAATCCTTCCAGTCCGGTCTTTGGTCCATTAATTTTATGTTTGATGCACCTGTTTTTGACGGTCAACAAAACACACTAGACTGTTGTTTTCGTCTTGTCCATGTGTTAGGGAAGTTGATGTTGAAATTGTTCTAACTGTTGAAGTCCAATGTCGATGGTCGATGTACGATGGCTGACGTACATTTGGCTTTGACCTTGGGGTCCTTCAATACTTGTGACCTGTGCGAGACAACACACTTAAGAATGATGACCACGGGGTGGTTCCAAGACACTACCTAGGGAGTGAGAGTAAGATCTTGGGTATGTACCTCATGTTTCAAGGTATACGTTAAGGCCCCTAGAAGCCTCTTCCACACTGGATAGCATCCTAGGGTTCCAAATCTTGTGAACCGGGTCTTTGCATTCAAAGCGACATGTATGCGAGTGTTGGGCGAGTCTAAAAGTTTTCGTATGTGCCCCTCATGCTCCAAGACTTACGTCGATATCCCTAGAAGTAATTACTGCATGGAGTAGAGTCCTAGGAGTTCAAGACTTTTGAGATACCATTGTGTTTGATCGGCGAGGCAAAGAGCCTCCAATTTGAATAATATATATTTTAAAATATTATTTAATTATATATTTAAAATCAATTGTCGGATTTTTTTAAATGACAAATTTGTGATGTCCATATGGACGCAATGACGTCACAATTTTATCCACATCGGACAGTAATTGCAACGTTTTTGTATTGAAAAGTTGTGATGTCCACGTAGACGCACAAATGTCGTAATTTTCTTTTACCCAGTCTGTTGCGACGCCACTTGTACACTGGAAAGACGTTGTAACTCGTAAACACACTGTTTTTCTTTTTCTTTGATCATATTAGTTTGCACATTCAATATGATCCCCCTACCAACTATGTTGAGTATTTAAATAATTGAGGGTGGGGTGGTTGCACTCCATTAATTGGTGAAAGTACTCAGAAGGAGCCCCCTACTTTGCACTATTCTATATATCTGCATCTCAACTTCTCTCCATTTTTATTCATTTCAATACATTGTTGCATTGTGTATATTATATCGACTTAGAGATATTTTACTAGTAATCATTACCAATTTAGTGCTCAATTACACCACTCCTTGGTACATACACTTGAAAGTTTATGTGGAGACAGTTCCATTGTAGAATTGCTTACGACTGAATAGGTAGCAGCTGCTAAGAGAAAGAGAGCACAGCGACCAGCACGAAGAAAGTGGCATTACAGCATCATCCATTACTGTCATTATCTTTCTCAGACTCGATGCACATCACAGCTATTAGGTTTAATTTTATTAAAATAAACTTGAGTACAATGTCCATGCTCGTTTTGTGCTGTGCCATGCCATGCCATGCCCTACTACTCAATTGGAGGTTGTGGTGGATGACACGAGACAAGTAAGTCCATGAGACAACTACTATTTCTCATGGCTGAAGATTAATACTTCCAAAAATGTTTGTGTGGATGGAACTTAATTTGATCGACGAAGAAGATGATGAGAAGCTCATAATTGAGAATACATGTCGATGGAGTGATGTAGCAAAATCAAAACATTCCAATAATATAATAGTGGAGCAAGGGGCTACCTCAACCTGCACTTTTTTCTTTTTCTTTCCGCACAAAGGTTTTGAAAACTACAACTCACAAGTCACCACCAAGGTTTTTGTATATTTGGACAGAATGGAAGTATTCTTCTCTTGGAGTTTATGGGACTCATGAGATTGGTTTTACATGATACACTAAATTATTGGTGTCTTCAACCATTTACTCGCATGTTTGACCAATATGGGTTGGATGTTCAACTATGATAACACCCGTGAGAGCGGAGCGGTCCGGTGGATTCAAGTATTGTAATGATTTTGATGTCCATATCTTCTTACAAGGAACTGAACTATAAGTTCTATAACCGATCCAAGGACATTGGAAATAATGTAGACCACGGAGACCAAGACATGTACAAGATTCATATATGGGTGCTGAGCTATCATTTCAGACTAGTATAGGCCAGGCCCAAAGTAATATAATGGAGGCCTCATTCTCAGCCAGGCTCAGGCCCATATATGCTTCACTTCAGAGAGAAAATCAACAATTGATCGAATCTTGTTCTAGTGTTCGAGGTAATATATATGTTGATTGTGATTTGTGATTGTAGTTGTGGTTGAAATTGAAATACGAAATAAAGAAAACAAGCAAACAATGATTGATAATGAGAGACTTATGAATACAAAAGTGTAATGAATGATAGGATGATGATGTAAACTATTTCACTTTGAGATATGGAAGCCATCTCTCATGGAACTCGCAAGCATTAATTAATCAATCTCTTTAATTAGTCTCTGATTAAGCCATTAGGATAAATTTAAGTCTCATTTTTAGAGTTTATTACTATCTCTATTTACTATTTACTAGTCAAATGAAGGTGACATGAATCAACTATTATCGGGCAAGTAACTTATGACGCTTGCTTCTCTTGAGCTCACAAGCGTTAAATTATATCATCATCATCATTCTTCAACCTCATTCCCACTTGCTGGGAAGCTTGTTCCAAACACTCAACCACTTACATTATGTCAACCCCAACTACTGTCTTTCAATTCATCTTGTCTGTAACCTATAAATGTACAATTCAATTCAATCAATATATCAATATTTCAATATCCATTTATTTAGACCTCAGACTCGAGTTTCCATTTGTATACTTGTTGATAAAATAAAATAAAAACCAAAGGTGACATGAGAGAGGAAGGTGCTGGATCTGCAGTCTCTGAACAAAGATTATTAAGGTTGTTTAGAGCACTCCATATTTTGGATTTGGTGTTTTTAAACACTAATTCCATTTCTACTACATAAGATTATGATGTCTTTTCGTTGAACAGACCGAAATCTTGTTTGGACGCATTTGCGATCTCCTATTTGGATTGCCCTTTTGCCATTGGGAGCAATGTTAGGAGAGAATCTCAATTTTTAAGATAAATATGAATGACATATTCATGAAAAGTCATATGATAAAATGTGGTGTCTCCATGTGGCATGGTCTGGTATCAAGAGCGCGACTCTAATTAAAAATTAATCAACTAAATTACTATATAATCCTAGAGCTTATTATGACTTTTTGACAATTATTAAAAAAAACACTATATTGGTATTTGGAACTTTTGACTATTGAATGCGAGTATGTAAATACTGATTAGTCTATTCCTATAATTGCCAATAATGTAGAGTTCTTGGATTTGGATGTGACTCTGTAACATCCTTCAGTTTTTTTATTATTCTTTTATTTTAGTTTTTGCTTAACACTTGAAATACTACAATTAGTTTGGCGTGTCATTTAATTGTCAACAGTTTCGTTTAGCTATGTAAAAAATAGAGATATCGAGACAACACACCAAAGAACATCAACTCCAATTGTAGTTTGAGACACAACATCGAGCATAAGAGTAAAATCTAGTCGGAATCTCAAAAGCTCTAGAGACTGAAAGTGAAAAGAAATAGTGAGTGTGATCATCTTCTCTGACCAAGAGAGAGATATTTATACATGTTACCATCTTCTCTTACCACATATCATATTAGATAAAAACACAAAAGTTTTAGGAACCATATTAGGTCTTTTACCTTATTTTTATAATAAGTTATTTAATATCTTTTAAGTTTCTTACGACATATATACGTAGAGAAAAAAGGAATCATACAACATTAGCAAACTAACTTCTCTTTAATATTTATCAAAATATATAGAGAGCGTGACACGTATTTTTGGAAGTGGAGTACTTGATATAATTATATAGCTAAACATTTGGCAGCTTCTGTTTGGAATTGAAATGAAGGATCATTAACTAGGAGCAAGGTTAATTAGAAAAGAAAAGAAATACTATTAATAATGACATAGACTCATCAAGTATACTTGCTATCTATGAAAGTGAATTGAGAATTGAGATAGCTAAGTTTCTTAAAGTTAATTCCTTGATATTGTTCATATAACTATATAAGTTGTTCTCAATCAATACATATCTAATCTCCTTCGTTATAAACGATAATTAAATATTAAAGATTACATGACACTTCTGGTGACTGGTAATGGCAAGGTAGAGTGAGACACAAATCAAGAAGCCGGCCAAGGTCGGCTGGCATTACATAATAAATTTGCATTGCACTCACTAAAACGACATTATTCAGATTTAAAAGAAGTAAAATCCATCCATAATCTCACATCGCCCGGCGCAACCTCAACTTTTAACTCTATTTCTGGGATTCATCCCATAGTTGCTACCTATGGGATCATCCCTCAGTTGCTGTGGATCCGAGAAGGTCGAGGAAGGGTACGTAAATGCACCCCAATAATCTCAGTTAATCTCGATATTTAACAATAATCATTAGCTGAATTGATATTGATCCGATTGAAACTGTGTTAAATGATAGGCTTACAACAGGTGGTGGAGGCAACAGTTCTCCATGGAGGATCTTCACATACAAGGAGTTGCATATAGCTACCAATGGGTTCTGTGAGGAGAATAAACTCGGCGAGGGTGGTTTTGGAAGCGTTTATTGGGGTAAAACCACTGACGGTCTTCAGGTAATTATACATATTGTAATTTGTCATACACGTTTGGCCCCCTCACCTAGCAGCTTAAACTTTTGGGTTTGAGTCATGATTAACAATTTTGATGGAAAGATTGAATTCAAACATTTTTGTTGTGTTGTGGGTTGAAGATTGCTGTGAAGAAGTTGAAAGCGATGAATTCGAAGGCGGAGATGGAGTTTGCAGTAGAAGTAGAGGTTCTTGGGAGGGTGAGGCACAAGAACTTGTTGGGGCTAAGAGGGTATTGTGTTGGGACAGATCAACGGCTTATAGTGTATGACTACATGCCTAATCTCAGCTTGTTATCTCATCTCCACGGCCAATTTGCCTCCGATGCTCAACTTGACTGGAAAAAGAGAATCAAGATTGTCATGGGCTCTGCTGAAGGCCTCGTGTATGTTCATTTCATTCCCATTAACTTTCATTATTCATTATCAGTCTGCTGACATGTAGTATGTGCGCACTTAATGTGCATCATGTAATGTTATGTGCACCTAGATCTTTTTTCATATATACTAGGCGCCTAGGGGGCACCTAATTGTTAATAACATTGAAAATGAACATGATCCCATTAGATCTAAGAGATTGTTGCAATCACATATAGGCTCACGTTACATCTTGTTGGTTGTTACTTTGTTAATCATAGGTATTTGCACCATGAAGTGACACCCCACATCATCCATAGAGACATCAAGGCTAGCAACGTACTACTAGACTCCGATTTCGAACCACTAGTTGCTGATTTTGGATTCGCTAAGCTGATTCCGGAGGGTGTAAGCCACATGACAACCCGGGTGAAGGGCACCTTGGGGTACCTAGCACCCGAGTACGCCATGTGGGGCAAGGTCTCTGAGAGCTGCGATGTCTACAGCTTCGGCATTCTCTTACTCGAGATTCTCACCGGGAGAAAGCCCATCGAAAAGCTCCCCGGAGGTGTCAAAAGGACAATCACCGAATGGGCGGAGCCCCTAATTGTGAAAGGGAGGTTCAAGGACATCGCCGATCCCAAGCTGAGAGGCAACTTCGATGAGTACCAGTTCAAACAAGCTATAAATGTCGCGGCATTGTGCGTGCAGAGCGAGCCCGAAAAGCGGCCCAAGATGAAGGAAGTGGTGAGCTTGCTAAAAGGATATGAGGGCAGTAAAGGGAAGGTGATGCAGAATATGAGAATTGAGAGTGTGAAGTATGGAGATGATTTGTTGGCACTTGATGACCAAACAAGCGATGATGGTGGTCGTGACGAGAGCGCAAGTGATGCCTTTGGTGTGTTTGGTGCGATGGAGGTGCAGAAGATGCAAGACCCATATAGGCGTCATGCGGATCACAAGAGATTTGCCAAGCAATAGGCTGTACCTGTAAGAGTATTGTTATTGTTGTCATTGTTGTTGCTTCATTTCACTATTGCTAGCTCTTAGTGTTTGTTGATATGAATTATGGTCACATTGTTCTATTTTTTTAATATGAATTTCATTTGGTTCTTAAGCCCCTTTTATAAGCTTTAATGTTTGTTACGCTTGCTTGCTGATAAAAAACAAAAGCTTTCATGTATCACAACATGTTGAAGCTCTATTGTAGATTTTTTATACATGCAAAGAGGAAGTATTGAATAAGATTGTAAGAGACCAGCCAAAGATGATACAGTAACACACAAAAGCTGGAAAAAAAATCAACCAAGAGAACATCAGAACAACAAATTAAGTCTCCCAAAACAGCAGTCTTGAACAAACATTAAAAAGACTTGAAAAAGTCCACTAAATGCAATCCAAGTTTTGTTGGGTCAAACAATTAGCCTGTCAAATTTGAACCTCTCTAGTGATTGTACACTATCTATATATAAAGAGTCTATAAAAAAAAAGAGTGCTTGAAACAAAAACATGACTCCCTTGATGCCTAGATCGTTCATGGCAAACTAAATAAGAACAAGCATAATCGTTGGGGAGAGACATCCCAACATCTACAATGAGTGTCACATTACCGACTGAACTCATCATAAAACCCAAACTAAAATGGACCAAACCCACCATAAAGCCCCACACTAGAATAGCCCACAGGTGGCAACACCTAAAATGGATGTCACATTATTAGACTGAACCCGCCATAAAGCGGAACTTGAGGCGCAAGGAACTTAAGGAATAGGCATATATTTATCGGTCTTCAAATCTCATCTGAGTTAGTTTGGTTTGACCTGATTGGACAACACTACCTACAATGTTAATCTTAAATTGACATCAATATAATATGCAAAACTTGGGCCATGAGAAGTTCCATTTGAGTATAAAATTGGTCACAATGAAAGTTTTAGTACTAATTAAACTATTTCATAAGACTTTGACGACCAAACTAACCATTTTCTCAAACGGATTAGCACATTGGATATCAGTGAAACCTTGTAGCAGAAGCCTTCTCTACTGCTCAAATTCTGGCAAACTTCAGAGCATACCAATGTGAGCTGTGAAGAGAAGGAAAATGTGACTACAAGTCCCACATACACCTTTGCTCCATTTCTAAACAGCCTGCTACACATATTGACATGTAGAAGAGAAGATACAATGATTGAATGGCATAGTTTTCTTACTGAGGAATCAATTAAGCATGCACGTTGATGTTGTAAAATAGGTACATATATGTCATTAAATTATATTTTTACATAAATTGTAATTTGAATCACATTGAATATCCACATTCATAATGTTGAATTAATGTACAGTCCAAGACAAACAATTTCCCATCATAATATTCTTGGAATCATGAAGAAATGAAAGCAATGTTAACTAACATACATGATGAAGAAAGTGTCTTCTCCAAGTTTCATTGATGACAAAGTGATAGCCTCTCTTTGCTCTTTTTGAGAAAAGAGGTCCCTCCTTTCCTACCAAATCCAAGAAAGTTTTTGTTTCTTTTTACCAGTTTCTTGCATTGTTTGCTGTGTAGTTTGGCTTACATAGCAAGACAAATCAACTCTATGTGACCACTGTCCACACCACCTTTGCTTAAACCCCAAAGCACCTATTTTAAAGCCTCTTATGCTTCCTAAACAAGAATAATATTTGAATAATCATACTCTTTTTCCTCCCCAACACATATATAGTCTTGACCTCTCACTCTCACTCTCTGCATCGATCCATTGTCCGGTCATCACTACTTGAAAGCTTTTCGTTCAATCCCGAACATATTTGCAAACAATGGTGACTTCAACTCCATCTAAAATACTCATTGGCATCTCTCAAGACCCAGATGTTAGCAAAGAGCTTGTCTCTTGGGCAATTTCTTTTCTTGCTCATCCACATGACACCATTGTTGCCATACATGTTTTGGGTCTGTAATCTGTATGACTATTGATTAGTTGAGTCTAGTTATAGACTCATGAACTCACTTATATATCAATTACTTACATGTAACTAAAGTGTTTCTTAATCGATAGTTGGCGAGGAGGCAAAGAAGGGTCAATTGGCGACAAAACTCCAATCACAGTTTCGCCAAGCAAAAGCCTATGTCATATCTTTGCTCGGAGAATTCGCCGGCACATGCCAATTGAAGCAGGTCTTATTAGTGTACTATCTTGTATGCATTTTACCAAGATTTTAACAGCAATGTACAATTATGCTTATTAAGTTGTCTAATATTTGCAGATAAATCTAGAGGCTAAAGTAAGGTACAGCTCTAGTATTCGAAGAGGCATAGTAGAGGAAGCAAAATCCATTTCAGCTGATTTTGTCCTTCTTTGTGGTTCAAGAAACCGGTTAAATAGGCAAGAAAATCAGTTAAACTTGCAACAATTTGTATGATTTATCATGATTCAACTTTTATTCATTGTTTATCCTCTCCTTTTTCCACTTTGTGATGAATCAGAAATAGTAACCACATTGCAAAATACCTTCTTGAGCATGCCCCAAAAGGCTGTTCTGTTGTCTCAGTAGCAATATCTGGGCACATACAACACAAATCACTTCCAGATTCAACATTTTACAAAGGTCAGTGCTGTTCAGAGCTACTTGCAAGCAATTTGTAGTTCTCATTTTCAAGCAACACATGATCTTTATATCCCTTACAGATGATATTCATCAATTGAGCTCAAAGTGGTCGAACAACACGAAAAATGGCAGGGGTGTAGGCATTGTCTCAAAACAAAAGATTACTGAGTCTTCACCAAGAACTGTACTAGATGGGATTGAAGGAGAATCACAAAGCACAGAAGATGACACCTTTAGCCTCGAGGAGGACTCGAGCATCACAGAGTCCCCTCCTCCGGCTCCAAAATGTAATGAACAATCCAACATGAAAAAACATTCATCATCCTTCAAATCGATCTCCTCGTTCTTTCTTTCTCCACTGCGAAAACAAAACAGCAGACTAGCAATCAAGGAAAAGCAGGAGTCATTGTTAACATGCTTCAGCTTTGAGGAGATCTCGCGCGCTACAAATGACTTCCACCCAGGTAAGAGGTTTTGAAGACTCCAATGATGTGTTTATTTGTCCACTGAACCAAATTTGTGATTGTTTTGAGTAATTACAGATAACATTGTGGGTCGAGGTGGGTACTCAGAAGTGTATAGAGGAGATCTTCGCGACGGAAGGAGCATAGCAGTGAAGAGGTTGGCCAAAGACAACAATGATGAAACCAAAGAAAAAGAGTTCCTCTTGGAATTGGGCATAATTGGACATGTTTGCCACCCCAACACTGCAAGCCTAGTAGGGTGCTGCATCGAAAACGGGCTCTATCTCATCTTCAACTACTCTCAAAATGGCAATTTGGCCTCTGCATTGCATGGTAAACAAAATTCATCCCCTTTACAACAACTCTTTATATAGCAATCAAGAACATGCCTAATATGTACAAGTACAACCTTGTCCTGTTCTCAGGAAAGACATGTCAGTCACTTGATTGGGCACTTAGATACAAGATTGCTATTGGAATCGCAAGGGGTCTGCATTACCTTCATAAATGCTGCAAGCACAGAATAATTCACCGCGACATCAAAGCTTCTAACGTCCTTCTCGGGCCAGATTATGAACCACAGGTGAAGTGAAGCAAAAGACATAATTATCAGAATCCTACAATTAAGTTGTTGACAACATTAATATTTGTAAAACTGCAGATCACAGATTTTGGGCTAGCAAAGTGGCTTCCAAACAAATGGACACACCATGCTGTGATCCCAATAGAGGGCACATTCGGGTACCTAGCACCAGAGTACTTCATGCATGGGATTGTGGATGAGAAAACAGATGTTTTTGCATTTGGGGTGCTTCTTCTGGAGATCATAACTGGAAGGAAGCCTGTGGACTCATCAAAGCAGAGCCTTCTCTTGTGGGTAGGTGACAATATGTTGCTTCTTCTCATTGACCTCAACTTTTTAGTTAATCAAATCATAAAAGGACACAAATGTTCATAAACAGGCTAATCCTCTGATGGAATGTGGGGACATTGGTGAGCTAGCTGATCCCAAAATGAAAGGCAACTACAACACTAGTGAGATGTCCAGGATGGTGTTAACCGCGTCCTATTGCATCAGGCAATCCTCCATTTGGCGTCCAACCATGAGTGAGGTATGTACAAAAACGATCATTTACGAACACTGGTTGATTTCACTTGGTCTCCCGAGGTCTCAGCTTTGAGTCTCGGTATTGGTACGCTTGCAGATAGAAAAACGAATAATTTATTTATTGGTTCCATGAAACTGATGGACCAATGTGTGATGTTTGTGATATAAATAAAGGTGTTGGAGCTGCTGAGCAGTGGGGAAGATTCAGAGGTGGCCAAGAGTTGGAGAGTGCCAAAGTATGGTTGTGATGAGATGGATGATTACTCCATGGTTTTTGGATATCAAGTTCCAAGGGATATTGTTCTGGAGGATTTCTTGTGATTTATGTCTTCACATGGTTTCTCGTTAGAGGAAAAGTGAGTTTTGTCCTTTAATTAACTTATGTATTTTTTTGGTATTTATAAGAGTGGAAATGCTATTTTGTTTTGATTCTATGAAGTGAAATGAAATCAATGTGTCTTGATAAGTAGACCCACAATGACTATCCACAATTTGCGAGGTCGAATGGCCCCCTTGTTATGCAATTAATGGCCCAATAGACATCTTGTGATTTAAAAAGGAAAAAGAAATTAAATGAACCAACCAATGTGTTTGCTTAAGTTTCTTTCCCAACCCAGTGTGAAGCACCCCCTAAGTACTCCATTATCTATTATTTACCGACAACCCACGCAATAAGTGGTCAGCGCACCACTTAGAGATCGTAGTGTCTTAGATTCGAGTCACCGTAAGTATAAATATATATTATATATGTATTTCTTATCGTATGCTCAATGTATTGTTTAAAATAAGTATCTATTATTTGGACTTTGGATGTAAAATAATAATAATAATAAAATATGTTAATGGAATTGGCGGGTGGGGGACAGAGAGAGCCCACGGGGTGAGGGTATGGACCAGTTTTGCACGTGAAGAGGTAATGGAATGTGTCTGTGATAGCTACCTCTGCACATGCACATGCCCGTGCTCCTGCTCGTGCAAACCGACACGCCCTAGCTTGTCACTTCCCATCTATAGCTACACACTCACTACAGCTATTCAACCGATCCATCCATCTTAGATTTGTGTTTCCTTCCATTTTCTTGAATTTAGGGTACATGCGATGCATCCATTGGACGCTCACTGTCCAATCCATCTTATACTTAATTTTATCCTCCCTCTTTTTATTACTTTCCTAAATTAGTCCAACAACTTTTTCCAAATATCATATTATCAAACCAAACATCACAACTGGTCTTCCTCCAGATTGCTCCTCTCATAAGCTTAGTTTGGATGGGATAATCCAAAATACTGTGTTTGCAATGTTGAAAGTAACTAAATAAAGTGCTACAGAAATATGTCAAATGACATTTATATCATTTCCTATCACTATGTTTGTTATGAGTTTTTTTTATATTTTTAATTTGGGGCTAGGAAACATCTTTCAATACAAACTTACAATTGAAATGCATTACGGTTCAAAGTTACGTTTAACCTTTATAACTAAGAGAATAAATTACGCATAAGATGTTAATCATAGGAGGTCGTGCGCAAGAAAATAAGGCTACATACGGTCGCTTGCAGTGTACTAGTCACGCACAAGCAACTAATTCTATACATGACTACAACTAAACGACCAAAGGACACAATCAGCCGCCAGATGTAAGCAACTAATTAATGCAACATCAAGCACCACGCAAACAACTAATGTCACGCCCTACACGATGCAAGCAACTAATGTTACGTCCGATACGACACAAGCAACCAAAGCTATGTCTGGCACAACGCAAACAATTAGTGTTACGTCTCATCCAATATGACGCAAAAACAACTAGTGTTATCTCCGGTAAAACATTAAAAACTACGACCACGTCCAAAAGAGCATAAACCAACCCTGCCCAAGCATCTAGGCTCGGCATCATCATAGATGACGTCCTCGGTACATGTAATAGAAAATATGACAAGTTTACTATAAGACGAACAACCACAAATAATTTGATTGACATAGTACCACTCTCAACCTAAAGTGGTGATTGTCCATAATAAGCGATCAGACACTCAAAATAATGTGCCTTCAAAAACAAAACAACATATAAAAGAAAATAGCCACAATTATATTCACTTTCGAGTGAAACGGAGCAACCAATAACCAAATAACAAAGCAGATAGGAAACAACACATAAAACCATCAACTTCAAGGACGACGGGTGGAGGAAGTCGATTGCTCAACCGAGGGCTTTGGGACGACATGAGGTAGAGGCTTTCCGTCAAAACCTACTCTTATAGACTGAGCAGGAACGTCCTTGGGATCAGGAGCACCAGAGTAACCAAGATACAACTTCTCAAAATCCTTCAAGTGCCTAGCTAACCTCTTTTAGTGGTCAAAGCCTTGCTCATAAGAATGAAGATACATCCAACTCATTCAAGTCTCCCTAGCCGGGAACTTAATTAATTTTTGGGCACACGCAACAACCTTTTTCGCTGACATGTTGGTGAAATCGGGAATAAGGGCAAGTTGCCTCAATCTTCGTTAACTTGCATTTTCAGATCGACAATCACCTTCTCGCGGACGGTCAAGTTGTCCAAAACACCTCTTGGTGTTGCTTCTCCACATCAACCTTTGCCTTCAAAAATTGTTTTTACCGAAGAAAAAACTTTTCCCTCTCAACCCTCAAATTAAATTCATAGGACTCCTTAAGCTCTTTCTTCTCGACCACTAGGTCGTCTATCCTCTACTCCTGAACTCTCATATGCTAGTTCATCTCGGCCATAAAAACCTCGGTGTGAAGAAGCTTCAGACCACATTTGCGGATGACCTTTCTCATCTCAGCGTTGGCCAGAACATACATATTATCTAGGGCGAGGATGCATGTGGTGAAAAGTGACCCCTTAACAATAGCTAATTTTATCATATATAAAAAATTGTACTATTTCAGTTTCAAAATGAAAATTTGACTCAATTTCTTATAAAGATTCGAGTATATAAGACACTCATGTGGGAAAGAACCAATTATTTGAAATATAATGTAATTGATGTTGATGATAATCCTTTTCTAGCTCAGATAAATTCATTATGCTAGTAAGCATGTCTTTAGGTAATTAATTGGCGCGCTTATGTCTCCTAGTATTGGCCTGTACCATTGATAAAAACGAACATTTCATGCGTGCCAATGACATTCCAATTGATGATGTGGATGCCATTCTTGTAATTTTTAAGTAAAACATTCAATTCGGCTATTTTTTTATAATTCAAGATAGCCTCTGAATTTCTGTGTTCGGATACAATTTGGTTCATGAGCTTTAAATATGGACTAAATTTAGTTTCTAATTTTTTTTATATAAACACTAATGACAAATGATCATTTTGAGTCTATTTTTGAAAATTCAGAAATTATTTTGGGTTAAAAAATTTCATTTCAAACACAAAAATTCATAAACTAGATCTAAACACAAAAGTTCATAGACTAAATTGAGTAGGGATGGCAACGGGGCGGGTTTTGTAATCCTCGTCCCCGCCCCGTTCGGGGACGGGATTCCCCGTGTCCCGTAATCCGCCCCGTTTTGTCAATTTTATATTATTTAATATATACAAATTCTCAAAAAAATTGTAATTTTATGTTTTTGAAAGATATTAAATATAATATTAGTC
>JAYMTF010001632.1:0-22169 GCA_036897485.1 Pelargonium nanum | reverse complement strand
AATAATGAAAATATAAATTTACAATTAAATCAAGTTTCAAAAGCTATAACAATGCATAAGAAATAACTTTTTAACAAATAATGTTCTTAAGTCAATACATTATTCATTTTTAAATCTTCTAATAATGTTTGATAATTACATTAAAAGCATTTCGACAATAAAATATAGCAATGTACATCTTCATTTTGATATAAAATAATCAAACCAAACATTAGTACGACTTTTCTACATGGAATGAAAATTTATTTCAAATTTTTACCAAACGCTCTGCATGGAATGAGCATTGAGAAGGAATAACATTCAGGCTGGAATATTCATTCCATTCTATTCCATTACAGTGTAACAAACGTAGCCTAAGGGATGAGATGTGAGGGTTTCTTTTCTTAATTGTTCCAATTCGCAGCATCAACTTCTATTCGACGGTTGAGTTCTTTTTCTGTTTTTTTTTTCTACAATTTTTTTATATCTAGAGGCAAATCATAATGTCGGGCTTCCTGACTTGGTTGTACACTCATTGTCGCAAAAACGATATGTACAACGATGATGGTAGGCTCGCGGGTTGGCCATGCAATCCACGGAGGCCTCTTGTACATCCACCGTCGTGACCATGAAACGGTTGTCGCGAAAACGATTATACAAGATGACCATTTGGTTGTTTTATTGTGCTTCTTGGTTTATGTCTTTAATGGTTGGCTTTGAATTGGTTATTTTAAGCTTCTTTGAACTTCCTTGGCCTTTTCTAATGCCCTTTGGCTTGCCATCCTCCTTGGCATGGATGATAAAGTTAGCCTATGCGTGCCCAATAGCTTTGGGCGCCATCGAGCGATGTTGGACGTCGTCAATGGTCTCAAACACGACCATATGAGTTGGACACACACAATGACTTTGGGCAGAACTAAGCGCGTTTGGCGTCATAGGAGGTTTCGAGAGTGAGTTTTTCACCGGTTAGGCATCTTGAGCATGTGACCTCGGGGAGGTTTCAAAGTCGAAAGGCTGATGACGTAGCGCTCGGGCGCCGCATGTCATGTTGTAATTCATCAGGTAAACTTATGATTTTTTGGATAACATCACATACTATTACATAAATCTCAACTTTCGGCTATTTCAAGTTGATGATACCCTAAAGATCAAAATCGGATTGGATTAATAAGAAAGCGACACGTGGCTCGCAGGACCCATTGATCGTCTACGTCAGCATGTCAAAGTCAAAACTCGGGTCAATATTAGTCAAAGAACCCGAAGGCGTCAAGACAGACCAAAATTCAAGTTCTCCAACGGAAAATTGAATTCGGCTCCGAGCAAGCCCGTAGTAGCAGAAAATAAACGAAAGGCATTGATCAAATTTGATCGGTTATCAGATGGGAGGATGCCATGCCAGCTACCTTTTAGCTCTCATCAGCTTGTACACCAAGCCGCTATCAACAGTCGCTATTTGCGGTCATTATCTGTAGTCGCTATCTGCAGCCGCTATCTACATATGTTATATGCAACCGTTATTTGTAGTCGCTACATGCGACCGCTATCTATAGCTGTTATTTGCAGCCGTTATCTGTAGTCACTATCTACGGTCGTCATCTACAGCCGCTATCTAGAGCTGTTGTCTGCAACCGCTATCTAGAGCCGTTGTTGGCAGCCGCTGCACTACTAGATCCCCACATATGATGGGAGATGGATAGAGAAACGTTGAGTACAAGAGCAACAACTAGAGTATTTGAGAATGGAGAGCACACTTGGCTTGCTCCTCCAAATGAACTCTAAAGGAAAATCTAGTAAAACCCTCGACGAGCCCCACAAGATTTTCGACGAATCACAAGCCGCCACGTCTTCAGGTAAGTGGAGGCCTATAAATAGGCCCTCCAACCAAAGGTAAAGGGTTCACAAAATTTCATTTCTAAAAGCTATAGAATCCAATAGCACGAAAACCTCTCAAGCGTTCTTCGCGATTCATCGAAGATTTTCGAACGTTCTTCGAACATATTCAAACGTTCTTCAGAGATCTTCGAATCTTCATACTATATTACACATTTATGTTGAGATCCTGATTCTCACGCCGGAGGCGATCTCCCGGACACACATCCAGGGTCTCCGCTTAACGATGTGCTGATCTGTGCAGACGACAGGTTCAGTCACCCAGATCCAAGACACCGATGCCCAAGACTCCAACATCCGAGTCACCGACCCGCTTCCCTGCTCCTTAACTTGGAAAAGAAGATTGACAAGACGACATCGTTTCACTCATTAAATTTGACCGAGTCAAATTGATCGAAACACAAGTCATCATTTTAACAAACATAATTGACTTTTAAGAATAACTCCATCCAATCCTTTCCAGCTATTGAAAAGTTTTGCCAAACAAACACTTATAAATAAATAAGCTTTGGGAGGTAACAACTCCAAATGATATCTTATTAAGTTTAATATAACTATATATAATTTTTAGTTAAAAGAAATAAAATCAACTGAAATGCTGAAATAAAGCGAACAATCACTGCAAACAACTAAGCACAACACAATCAATATGCCTAAGCTAAAATCAATTTCCATAGCTATTTAATTAACTAATTGTCTTAGGTTCAAAAAGCCTACAAAGATGATTGAAGAGATACACATAAACAAAGAGAGGAAGGGAGATAATTCATAAATATCTTAGATCTTCAACGACACAAATCAAATGTTAGTCTAATTATAATAGTCTAGCAGACGGGTAGGAAGCTTCCTCGTGCATTCTCTCCTTCTGGTTGGTTGTACTGCTCTCTCTCTTCCACCAATTCCGGATTGTCCAGAGACAGAGCTGGCAGAGTTACAACAGGGTCTGATTCCTTCACTCCCAAGTCACTTGATGGAAGATTATGATTTATCTTCAAAACGCCATCGTTTGGGACTTTAGTTCTCTCGACCTGAATGACACCGTCTGCTTCCTCTTTTATTTCTCTTTTATCTGAAACGCTGCCGTATTGATTCCTTGTTCCTTTCTCTTTATCCTTTTGAACCGCAACGTGACACGTCGTAATTCATCGGATAGACTTATGATTGTGTGAGTAACATCACATATTATTACATAAAACTCAACTCATTTTAATAAACATAATTGACTTTTGAGAATAACTCCATCTAGTCCCTTTCTAACCATTGAAAAGTTTTGTCAAACACTTACAAATTAACAAGCCTTGCCGCTGGCCAGAGATCTCAAATTCGAAACTCAATTGGTACGGTTTCTTTTATATATAAAAAAATAAATTAACGAGCCTTGGGAGGCAACAACTCCAAACGATATCAAGTTTAATATAGTTACATATAATTATCAGTTAAAAGAAGTCAAACCAACTTTCTGAGTTTGGTATGGAAGTCAAAGCAACTTTCACCCATTTGTTTCCTCACGGAAAAAGTGATGAGCCACCCACTAGCACAGTACACAAGCTAAAGGAAGAATCTTGAAATCAAAATTTCCCTCAGCTCAGCTCAGCTCAGCTATAGTGCGCAAGCAGTGCGCAGTTTAATAACACTGCCCCCACATTCACATTTTCAAAAATAAAATGTATTTATTTTTTGTTCAGATAAAGCACCACCATACCATAACTAATGCGCAAGTTAACTCCACTCACACAGACACACACACTCTCTCTCTCCTCCTTCCTCTTCAAACCCTAAATAACATATAAAATTGTAATCCAACAAAACTCTCTACTCTCTCTCTCTCTCTCTCTCTCTCTCTAAGCCAGCAAGCAACCATGCGCTCACCCAACCCAGGCACAGCTCACCGAACCGGTGGCCATGGAGCCTAACTTTCCTGAGCCACCGCATTGTGCTTCCCTATGGGCAAGGCCGGAGAAGAAGACCACCACCTGCCCTCCGCGGTGGTCGCTCGCAGTTCGGAGCCGAATGGGGACACCCGCCGCCGCTGTCGCTTCTGCTGCGGCCTCCTCGGCTTCAGATGCGTATTTGTTCTGCTCTTGTCTGCCGCCGTTCTGCTCTCCGCTATCTTCTGGCTCCCTCCTTTCTTGCAGTACGCGGATCGGGGCGATCTGGATCTCGACTCCAAGTACGCCGGTGAGTTTCGCTTCTCTTTTGCTCCTTCTTTACTGTGCTTGTTTGCCTCGGGGTTATCCACATTGTACGGCCTCGATAGATCTAGGATTATTGTTCTTTGGGGGGATTCCGAGGTATGTGTGATTTTTCTGTTACCTTGTGTTTGGATGCTGAGAAAATGAAGGGAGGCTAATTAATACATCATTAAACATTAGGTTGAATTACGGTATAAGTTTATTGTCCGTACTCTGCAATATCGGCTAATTATTGAGAAAATGTAGATTTAAAATGAGATAAGCACTAATAAATAGATGTATTTATATCTAAATATTCTGCAATATCGGCTAATTATTGAGAAAATGTAGATTTTAGATGAGATAAACACTAATAAATAGAGGTTCTTACACCTAAATATTCAACATTAAGTTTGACCTGGTGGTAATTTTTTTTTTTTTGATAGAGACCTGGTGGTAATTTTAATATTCAAGAATTCAATTTTTTTTCTTCGTATTAATGAAAAACAATATATCTGCATTTTATTCAATTTTGGAGTTTAAAGTTATTTGAGAATAAAATGTTTGTTCTTGAATTATTTACTGATTTTATATCCGGAGTTTCAAATTATAAGTAACGTTAATGACACAAATTTTGGAAATTTAATCTTAATTTTATGCTATTAATGCAGATTATGTGTATAACTAAAGATTTTGATTGACTCAATTAATGATATTTTTTTAGCTATTCAATAGATCGGCTTTCTTCAGGCTACTGGTGTTTGAATACAATGTAGACATGGATACATTTTTTTTTTTTAAAATGTGAAATCAGAGATTGCGTAAAATATTTATTAAATATTGCCATCCAAACAAGGCTATATACTAACACATTTTTCCTTGAGTTGTCAAGAAAATTGTGTTTATTTGTGAAACTTTGTCTTAATTATATGCTATTATGGCAGATTATGTATATAACTAGAGATTTTCATTGACTCAATTAATGAGCTTCGTTTAGCTTGATTCAGTGGATCAGCTTCCTTGCAATATATCAGTTTGCTCTTTCCTCTTTGATTTTTTTGAAAGATGCTAGCCTCTTTAAACTACTTGGAGGTCAGCTATTATAGATTATATTACTGGTTGTAGACTACATTATCTCTGAAAATTTTCTTCGTTGACTAGTTAGTCCTCCTGTATATCCCAGAGGCATCTTTGCCTCTTGCTTTGCTCGGAAGATTATATTTGTGCATATTGCATATCCAAAAGTGAAGCAACTGCTCGTACTTTGTAGGTGGTCCAAGGGATTGAAATAAAGTTTCTCTTAGTCAATTTAATGACACTGTTTTCACAAATTGAATGGTAATTTCATTTCATTTTATTTTGATAGTAGAGTAGTGTCTTCTAGGTGCTTGTCGATAGTTCTAGCAAAGCCCTTGATAATAAATCTAATGATCCCCAATGTTAAGCTTGACTCTAACCCAAAAGCTTTAGGTGGGGTATTAAGCTTTTGGATCGGAATCCAGCTTAACATGATATCAGAGCTTGTTTTGTTTGGGCCTAATGACTCGTTTGTGTTGACACTCTTCTAGGTTCTCATGCATGGTCTGTTGTGCTGCCCAACCTACACGTGAGAGGGAATATTATTGTTAACGTATCCCACATTGAAAGAATGTGAAGGAAAAGAAAGGAAAAAATAATTCATCTTGTTCTTGAATGAATGTTCAAAGTTATTTGTTGGTAGGAATTGGGGGCTTTTAATAACTCTTTTAAGCTCTATGAATATGGTGATAGGGGAAACGAGAGTGTGATGATCACATAGTACAACATTAATATGTGTGTGCATTTTGAGGTTACTTATTATCTATCCATATTATCGAGATTAAGATTCTCGATGAAAATTTTATGTTGTTAGCCGGCAATTGATCTCCTTGGTGATAACTGATCACAATGTGCTTGTCAAATATTGAGCTGTGTTTTGTACATATGCAGTTTTAGATTGTATATATGGGTATGTATGTAATATCATTCTAAGACGTATGTTTGAAACTCTTCAGTGCTTATGTAGGTTGCTGAAACAATATCTAATGATGTGGTCACTGCTGAGGCACTGTATGACCAACTGAAAAAAATGCAAACCCTTGAATGAGTGTGTTTCGTGCTCTTATATTTGTTTAGATTGATAATATATTGTCTAGTAATGGTAACGTCAAAGAGAGAGGGTTTAGGAAGCTGCATTTTGCAATTTCATAACCATGTGATGACTGCATGCCTTCATGAATTTGCTAGTTGTTTGGTTCTGCCTGACCAGCATTGTTTTGTTATACAGATCATGATATAGTAGCAAGTTTTCATCTTGAGAAGCCTGTTTCTTTGCTGGAAGACAATATCTTGCAACTTGAAAATGACATTTTTGTTGAGCTAGAAGCTCTAACTGCCAGAGTATGTGCTCTCTCTGTCCTTTTCTGATCACACATTTACTTTTTCTAGCCTGTCAGATATACTTAACTGTTACTATTTTGTTCGATCTAATTCGGGTTTTTTAATTAGGTAATCATCTTATCTTTAGAACCTTTAGCTGGATCGAACACAACAAAGGTCGTGTTTGCAGTTGATCCTGATGTGAAATATTCAAGAATATCTTCAACTGCAAGAAGTTTGATCAGGGCATCATTTGAATCTCTGGTTATTGGCCAATCATCCCTCCGATTGAGTGCGTCCTTGTTTGGAGATCCTTTCTCTTTTGAGGTGCTCAAATTTCAAGGAGGAATTACTGTGATTCCCCCACAGAGTGCATTTCTGCTGCAGAAAGTGCAAATCCCTTTCAACTTCACTTTAAACTTCTCCATTTATCAAATACAAGTAAATTTTGATGAACTTGCAAGGCAGCTGAAGTCGGGAATACATCTCGCACCCTATGAGGTTTGACCCCCCACTTTTTCCTTGTATATTTAGTTCTTGCATATATTTCTTTGCTTTAGGAACAGCTGTTATCATGGTTGTTTTTTATCACATAAATGGGTCTAGTTATTTAATTGTTATAATTTTAAAAACTGATTATTGAGTTTGCTTTGTTTTATGGCATGCAGAACTTGTATATTAGACTATCGAATACCAAAGGCTCAACTGTGGCACCTCCTGTAACTGTCCAGTCATTTGTTCTACTGGCAATTGGGAACAATCCCTCAATGCGAAGGTTAAAACAACTGGCTCAGACCATCACAGGCTCACATTCAAAAAATCTTGGCCTAAATAACACAGTATTCGGCAGGGTTAAGCAAGTCCATCTTTCATCTATCTTGCAACACTCCCTACATGGAGGTGAGGGCAATGCCCCCACCTCATCACCTTCTCCTGCGCCTCTTCCTCACCCTCACAACCACCCCCACCACCATCACCACCACCACCACCACCATCATCACCATCTTGCTCCGGCTATTTCACCTGCACCAAGCATTGCAAAAGGTGTACCTGTGACTTACAGAAGTGCACCTTCACCCGAGGATGGTTCACCTGCTCCTGCAGAAAGGTATGAAGCAAAACCTCCTGGTTGTCAACTTGGGTGTAGAAGGAAGCACCATAGTCATTCTCATATATCCCCTAGTGGTGCACCAATTATGTCTCCTCACTATCCCACTCTGGCGCCTCATCATTCTGCTCCATCTCCCCATCATAATTCTGCCCCATCTCCTCATCACCATGCTACTTTGCCTCGTCATCATTCAGCTTTTTCACCACGACCACAAGGAAAACCCCCAAGGTCACAACCGCAAGTAGACCCCCCAGCCCCTGTGTCTCATTCGGTTCCTGCATCCAGTCCTTTACCAAATGTAGTGTTTGCTCATGTTCAGCCTCCATCAAAGACTGAATCAGATGGTAATCATTTTGGATCAACACCGGCAGTCTCCCCATCACCCTCTTCATGTGAGTATATTTGTTGGAAGTTGATAATCTGCATTGAATTTACTTATATTCTTAGTTTTAATATGTGCCAGCATGATTTAGTGATTTGGAACCATAAAACACAGCGCATATTTTGTTTAATCATGTACGATACTAGTGTCACATGTTACACTAACATTCAATAGCACTTGGCTTTTCAGCATCTGCAGGCCCTGGTCCTAGTGTGAAATGGGGCTTTTGGCTGTTTGTAGCGCTTGTATTACATCTGTGACAACAAAAGGGAGGAAACCACTCCAGTTTGTAGTTAAAATTACTTGTCCCTCCCTCCCTCCCTCCCTCTTGAGGAAGAAATCAAAAGTGTATGAATGATTGAATTGAACCCAAACTGGAGGAGCTGAGCTGAGCAAGTGGGAGCAATGCAAAAGGCTTGCCTCACATCACATATGAGTGGATATATGTTTGTTTTTATTTTTGTGCTGTGTAAATATTTGATTAAAAAAGAAGAAGTCCAGTTGGGTGATGCGGTATTCAGGTCAAAGTCACAGACAGAGGTGGCAGGCCCTTGATTACATGCACCGCAACTGTTTTGTGTATTCACGTGAGCAGAAATGTAAGGAGGAAAGAAACCAACAAAATGTATTACATAACATTACATTACATTACCTTACCTTACCTTTTTGTTCTCTTTATCTCTTCATAAGTCAATCAACTACTACTATCCTTGTTGCTTGTTATGCTATGCAGTTGAAAAGTCTTCTTTACAGTGTGTGCCATTGAAGATGAGTGAGCCTTAAACTTGAAGCTGAGTCTGATTGAAGGGAAATGAATGATTTTATTTATTAGGTTCAGGCCTCCTTTGCCATGAATCAGACTCGTGACTTGATTTTACCTTCTTTTTGTCCTCACTTTTCATGTGCATAGATCAGGAAGACAATTAGTAATGGTAATGGATGGGTCCTGTCCTGCTCCTTACCTGACGTGAGGGGCTCTCGCGCGTCTTTTTTGGGGACGGGTATTCCCCTTACCTGTTTCATTTTTTTTAACACAAAAGTGTAAATATTATTAGTTTATAGCATCATATAACAGGATATTAAAAGAGGGCCTAACCCTTTGGACCTGTCAAAGAAAATGAGAACCTAGACAGCGTATGAGCCATCTGGTTCATAGACCTCCTATCTATAACAAAAGACACCCCACTCAAGTTCCTTATAGACTCTTTACTATCACTAATTGTCAAGCCAAAGACACATTTGTCCTCCCCCTTACCTTGCACTATTCGAGCCACACTGGCTAAAATAACCTGAATCTCAAGTCGAAAACACTAGAATCCTCCTCCTCAATTAGCTTGACCCGCACCCTACACTTTGTTCGAGCTATCGCAAACAGCTCATCTCACATCACTTTTATTGATGTCCTGAAAGAGAGTACTTGAATAACAACATTTTCGAGCTTTTCTAGCATCAAGTAGGTCACATCGATCTTCTGATTGACCCGATTTTCATGGCCTCCATCTGGTCCACGATGTCCCATGTTATCCACTTTCTTCCTATGAGAAATTGAAATGCTTCCTCCAATCTGGTTTGTATTTGGAGGAGCAAGGATCTCCTCTATTGTTACCTACGAAGTTGACTTGATCGATGGACTGACATTGCTCGCTCAACTGCTGGCCTCCATAAGTAACACATCTGTTACCTTCAACCTTGGAGGTAGTACTCACAACATTGATTTTTGATATTGAGAGTTACCTCGATAAAGAATCCACATTGACCTTGAGTCATGTCAGCTCATCAACCTCGTACATTTTTTCCATCCTTGCAGGGTCTTACTTGTTCCTATTCCATTTTGAATCACCCATGGTCATGCTCTCCATGAGATCCTACACATCAACTAGCGTTTTGTTAATGAGTTATCCATTTGCAGGAGCGTTGATCATACCGGTCATGGTGAGAGAGATTGTGTAGAAAATTGAGATGTGGTGGCACTCGAGAATGCCGTGATGTGTGCACATCCTCTGCAACACATTGAACCTCTCCTAAGCCCTATAGAGCGACTCTCATTTCTCTTGGTAGAAACTCTTAATGTCTTCCCAAAGTTTGTGCGTTAAGTCTAGTGAAAAAAAAACTTTTCTAGAAAGGCATTCATTAGTCTTCTTAGGTGGTGAAGGAATTAGGCAATCATTCTACCGCACAAGATTTAAGAGAAAAAGGAAACAACGAATCACACCATCTGAGACACCTTGAAATTTGAATGTTTCGTAATAATCTAAAACTTGCCTCAAATAGGTGTAAGGACTCGTAGTCTATATCCCCTTGGGAAGATAGGGTCAAGACCAGATCATTTGGGGCAGAACATCCCATGTGGAGTTAGCTTTTTGAGGCAAAGACACTGTGGAGTAAGAATTTCTCGCGCTTGAGAATAGTAAATCTTGAAGTGTTTGTGGAGCATCCACTCTTTCACACTAAGCCAATAATTATTTTGTTTAGACTAATCCGTTGTGACACCTCGTTAAAATGTTTATATCGATCTAGGAGACACGCTCACACAAATTTACTAGAGTGATTATAAGAGAATTTTAACGTTATGATACAAGAGGAAAATGAATATAAGCTAACTTATTTTTAGCTTAGGTTAAGCCAAACCAATGAGATGATGACACCTCATTAAATTTCACCTATACCCACCCAAGTGATATAAGAACATGCCGTATGACAAAGACCATCCTTAAAGCACCCATGAAATACATTATTTGACGTTAGGCTACCCTTCCTCTATGATACAATCTCCACAAATATCACGCTTAGAATCTCTTTCCTCTTCAAAGGAATATAGTATCTAGAATGTGAATGAACGATGGAAATAAAAAATGAGGACACAATCAAACAGAAGCACAACTGCACAAGACGATATGATTTATAGGAAATGATCGTATCTGTCACTCTCCACGGAAAAAGAAAAGTGCGTATTGAATTGATATTGATTATTGAATAACAAAAGGACACACAGTCCTCATTTGGAGACACCAATACTACTCCAGTCGACTCCACTCAATCTCCAATCTCCAATCTCCAATCTCCAATCTCCTCCGTTCAACTTCAATGTAATAATAATATCTACACACAACACTGATAGTGATCACCATCTTCCTCCTCCAATCGCATTGCAACCTCTCATTTTTCTCGCTTCAGATTCCTTTGTTTCTTCTCTACTCTACTCCTAAATAACCATTCGCTTTTAGCTTTCTATTCAAGTAAAGTTGCCTTACATTTTCATTGCGTTCTCTCTTTATTTATGGTGGATATTTCTTTTGGTTGTGATTTCGAATCTGTATCCCACCATTTGGTTGGTTGCTCAGAAAACAGAGGAAAATATAAATTATTAGGCATGTGATTTTTTTTTTTCTCCGTAGGATTTTAGATCATTGAAATTTTGTAATTGTGATTCATTATTTTTTTTTCTACATGCCTCTGGATACCAATGAGCTCAGATGTTGTTTCAGTTAAATTTGTTTTTGTAATTTATATTTTTGTGTTGAGACCGACTGATAATCGAATTTGGATTATGCTAGAATCTGCATCTGGGTTCGATTCATTAGCGAGGAAATGTCGAATTTGGGATTCCTTTCTGGGTTGAAGTCCATGAAATCGGTGAATGTGAGCTTCAGGCTTCCGTATTACACACAGTGGGGCCAAAGCATAGTGGTGTGTGGCTCTGAACCAGCTGTTGGCTCGTGGAATGTGAACAAGGGTATTTTGCTCAGCCCAGTTCATGAGGGTAACCAGCTCGTATGGTGTGGAGCTATTGTCGTACCCACTGGCTTTGCTTGTGAGTACAGTTATTATGTGGTGGATGATGAGAAAAATGCTCTTAGATGGGAGATGGGGAAGAAACGAAAACTACTGGTGCCAGAGGGAATTCCAGACGGAGGGTCCGTGGAGCTTCGAGATCTCTGGCAGGTACTACTTTTATTAGTTTTTAGATGAACTCTTATGGTATCTGTTGCTATGAGAAAAATGGAAATGCACATGAAGACTTTCACTTTTTGCATGTATTGCAACTAATCTATATTCACTAGGACCATGGGAATCTAAACACCCTTAAACAACTTTGTGACATTTTGATGTAGTGGGAATGTTTTGTGATATGCAGCTTTTGGGTTTAGACAGTTTTATAATCCCTTTGGTTACTGTAATGGATGGAAAAAGAGATATTTACCTATAGAAACTTGTGAAAATGTATTGGAATTCAAACCTCACTTTTTTCTGTAAGAGGAAACCTCAAAAGTTATAGATTCCCAATTGCATTCCTTCCCTACTTTTTTTTTTCTTTTCCTTTCCATTTTCTCAGTGATTCTTAGTTTTTCAACCATTAATTATAAGCAGATGCTTTCTTCATTCAGATTGACTTTTTGTTTGCCCCGTTCTGGTTTTAACTAAGGTGTTTTTCTGGTTTTAGAATAGATGGATGTAGTGGGAGTGTGCTTTGCGATGATCATTTTGATAGTTACAGTGTCTTAATGTTTTTTCCTTGAACTGTCCTAATTCTTCTTCTTAGTCACCCGGGATAGTAAATTCTGGTTGCCTCATTGATGATGGTATATATGCTGAGCAACTATGGGATTTATCATGGCTAAGGATTAAGGAAGCAATCTACGATCCTTTATGTAATGAAGAAACTCCAAAAGAAGATTTGATTCAATCATATATCTCTTAGTGCTTAATGATTAATATTGCATGACTATGTTTTGACATGTTACCCTTCTGTTTAGCTGAAAACGATGTCTTGACATGCTGCGAGTGATTAGGTGAAAACAATGAGATTTTTAGTTTCCATCCCACTTTCACTCGACTCTGTCCTTTTTATCAAAGTTAGTTATGTTAGGCATGATGTGATCATTCCTTTGCTGCTTTCATCTCAATATGGTTCAAAACTTAAACACAGAAGAATGTGATGCACCACTATATAGAGCTCTTTTTCAGTTCTTGACCTAAGTTTATTCGTTCTACTTAGCATGGTTGTTTAGCCCCTATTGTTCTTTTTTTCTAATTGATATGTATTATCCCATGACCCATATATTTACACAGCCAAATTATCTTATTGTTTGGGTGGGGGTGGCCGGTGGACGTTTATCCATTTGCCCTCTTATCTATGTGGTTAACTGGAATTTTTGTTGTTCTAGTTGGTTGTCATTTTGCCCAGTATTGCGGTCCACCAGACATGCAAAAATTCCTCTAATTTGTTTGTTCCATTTCCTTATAAATTATTATAAATTATAATAGCCTCATTTTCCTCTAATCTTGTTTGTGTTTGGTCTTGAAATGGTGGACTGAATCTTGGGTGATTTGATTTGCTCATAGTAAAGCATATTGTTTCTTACTATTAACAACCTATTTTGTTGTCATTCGCTCCAGACTGGTGATGATTCTCTCCCTTTCAGAAGTGCCTTCAAAGAAGTCATCTTCCGCAGAAGCTCAAGTTTGCAAATAGAGAGGCCCCTCGGAATCAACCAGAATAATTTGAAACAGGAAGGTGGCTGTAAACAAATTTGTACATCTTGAATCTTGTTTCACTCTTTCAGTGTAATCTTCTTTGAGAACTGTTATCTCAATTAATTCATTTGTTGTCCATGACTTCTCAATATTAGCAGATTCAGTCCTTGTCCATTTCAAAATTTGCTGCCCAAATATAGAAGAAGATACATCGGTACATTTTCTGACTCCACATGAGTTCACGTTTTTCTTTGTGAGTTCAGCTTATTATTGCATTTGCATATCTACGTCTTGGAATTTTAGAAGCTCAAAATTCATGCAGATATATGTGATTGGTAGCACTGCAAAGCTGGGGCAGTGGAAGGTTCAAGATGGACTTAAACTTAGCTACGCTGGTGAATCTATCTGGCAGACAGACTGTGCCATTCCGAAGAGTGATTTTCCTATGAAATATCCTTTTGGACTCAATCTTTATCTTCAATAATCTGGTAGATTCCTGAATATTACATTCTATTGTCATGCTTGTGTCTCTCTTGCACATAGTCCCTCGCACATTTTGTTCCTTAACGGTTAGTCCACGTACAAGTATTGTAAGTATGGCAAGTCTGGAAACATTTCCTCAGAAACTGGCCCCAATCGGGATCTCTCTATTGACTCCTCAAATAATCTACCTACATGTATTGTACTTTCAGATGGCATGATGCGGGTAAACTGTTGTGTATGAGTTATATTTAAGTGTATGGTTCATTGCAGATGAACTGGTGTTCCTGATCTGTTAACCTTTTCTTCTAGGCAACTCCTTGGCGAGGTGCTGGTGTTGCAGTCCCCATGTTCTCTGTAAGATCAGAAGCTGATCTTGGAGTCGGAGAATTTCTTGACCTGAAGTTACTGGTTGACTGGGCTGTAGAGTCTGGATTCCATTTAGTCCAGCTTTTACCCATTAATGACACGTCCGTGAATGGGATGTGGTGGGACTCGTATCCTTACAGGTATTATGTTACCCTCATTATGATTTAACGAATCTATCATTTTCTATTTGTTAAAATTGAAATGAAAATTAACTTTGCTGTCTATAACACTATTTTAACATTGGATCATATTTTGTTGCTCATTCCATAAGTTGGATTGGGTCCTAATAAACTGAAACAATGATGTTAGGCATCACGAATGCCTGTTCTGTTTTTTTTCCTCCTCAAGTCGTTATCTAACACACACACTTACACTCACAAAAAAAGAAAAAAGAATCTTTGAATATCCTACCGTGATTACTGTCATTGGTAGCCTTCAATATCCCTTTAAACTTGCAGCTTTTATTTTTCTTTTCTGGTTATGAATTTCAATCATTGATCTCGCTGGTTCATCTCCTTCAATTTGCTTGGTCATGCAGCTCTCTTTCTGTATTTGCATTGCATCCATTATACCTGAGAGTAGAGGCCCTATCAAAAAATTTGCCAAAGGATATCAAGGTGGTTCTAATAAGCTTTTTCCATATCTGTAATTTGCTTTTTCTGAATTATACTAGTTTCCAGTTTTCTGCACTTT
Organism: Pelargonium nanum; assembly: GCA_036897485.1. Classification (NCBI taxonomy): domain Eukaryota; kingdom Viridiplantae; phylum Streptophyta; class Magnoliopsida; order Geraniales; family Geraniaceae; genus Pelargonium; species Pelargonium nanum. The sequence goes on along the minus strand of JAYMTF010001632.1, from coordinate 7,222 downwards.
TTTATGATTGATATTTTAATATAAATATATAATTACCCACTCTTCCCTTTTCAGCAAGAGATTCTGCTGGCAAAAGAACAGCTCGATGGAAAGGTACTTCCTTCTTGAATTTAATTATTTCCATAGTTATCATGATGAAGGGATCAATAATTTATGAATAAATGTAGAGTTGATTATTTGTAGTTAGCGACAAAGCAGTCTAGCCATGGCTGTTGAGTTCTTTATTAGCAGACATGCTGGGAGTTTTAGGAAAGAGCAAGAAAACCAGACATAAAAGACAAATCACCCAGAGTTCTAGCTCCCTCTCTACTCATGCTATGTTAGGCCTCCAGCAGATTTCATATTTTTGGAAATTGTCTCTGTAATTCATGTCTACTTTATATAGTTAAAGGCATTTGATAATTCTGTTACTAAATGAATTTTTCGTTTAATTTGTCCCTTTGGTAAACTATGTTAGGGTTTTCTTATTATCAGGATGAGGGTGTGTTGTTACTTAGCATATAAGAACCCCCATTCGTACAGAGTTAGTCAAGAAGCATAGCAAAATTAACTATGAAAAGAATGTATGAGTGTATTATCCTTCGTTTTTGAGACCCTAGACATTCTGAAGATATGCAAAACTCCAACTTTTGAATACTCTAGAACTTCTGATTACAGTTGAGTGATCATAAACATGCATCCTTGCTACATAACATTTGCCCTCGTACTCATTTATTTAGTTCTGGATTTATGCAGGCCGTTGATTATGAAGCTACTTTGGCAACTAAGCTTTCAATTGCCAAGAAAGTTTTTGCCGTAGAGAAGGATACAGTACTTAATTCCAGTCTCTTTCAGAAATATTTTTCTGAGAATGAGGTCAGAATTAATACATATTATCTTCCTATTCTTATATGTATACATGATGGTACACGTTCTTCTAGTTTGTTGAATTTGAACATATCAACTCTTTGGCTACCTACTTTTAAAATTAAATGTGATTCTGACTTCTATTTTTATCGATGAAAGGAGTGGTTAAAACCATATGCGGCCTTCTGTTTCTTGAGGGACTTCTTTGAAACATCAGATCACAGCCAATGGGGACGCTTTTCTCAATATTCAAAAGACAAGGTAGTCGCCACTTAAACTCTGCCTACTCAATCTAGTTGTTGGGTCTATATATGTTACTATTTTCTTTTCATCAGCAAAAGAAAATTTTATTAATTGATATCTTAGTTTCCAAGATGGAAAGAAAGCAAAGAAAAAAACGTAGCAAATACAGTAACACGTAAACACTTTAGGGTGCAGCAAGCCTAAAGGATGCAAGAAAAACAACCCTGGACAACCAATTGCCCCGAAACACTGAAAGACAACAAAAAGAAGAAAATTATACACTCCCCTAAGCTCTAAAACTGTCACCAGTTGATAAAAAAAAACTTATTTAATCAATATTGGTGCCTTTTTTCACCTTAAAGCTGTTTTTATTTTGTCCAGCTTGAGAAACTTGTTGCCGAAGGCGCCTTGCACCATGACATTATCCGCTTCCATTATTATGTTCAGTTCCATTTACATTTACAAGTAAGTTGAGTTAATATCTGTCATTTTTCTGTGCATCATTTAATAACTCACTAAGTCAATGTTGACAAAAAAGGAGTCTGTTTTTTGTTCGTGACATTGAAAATTGGCAGTTATCAGAAGCTGCAGAGTATGCGAGAGAGAAAGGAGTGGTGTTGAAAGGAGACCTGCCTATTGGGGTTGACAAAAATAGTGTTGATACTTGGGTCAATCCAAATTTGTTTCGTATGAATACATCTACTGGCGCACCTCCAGATTACTTTGATAAAAATGGGCAGAACTGGGGATTTCCTACTTATAACTGGGAGGAAATGTCAAAAGACAACTATGCTTGGTGGCGTGGTCGCTTAACACAGGTATTATGATTCTGGTTTCATTATGATTGCTGTTCATCATTTTAACTGTATTCAGATAATCCGTCCTTTTCTTACTGAATCATATACTTGGTAAAGATAACTGTTGTTCATTTTTGTCACAGATGGCCAAATATTTCACTGCTTACAGGATTGATCACATATTGGGTTTCTTTAGAATCTGGGAACTTCCAGATCACGCTATGACAGGTCTAGTGGGAAAGTTCCGACCATCTATTCCTCTAAGTCAGGTAATTGAATACCTATACCTCCATGGTTCAAAAACTTTTCAAGCAATATAAACAAGGAATGGTTCCATATGTTTGCTTAGAGAAAGCCAATCCTTTTATGTTCTATTGGTCAAATTCTTCTGCTGTAGGAAGAGCTTGAAAAAGAGGGACTGTGGGACTTTGATCGCTTGACCCACCCATATATTCGGCAGGAGTTTTTACAGGTATTTAACTACAGTTGAGAAAAATCAACTTGCATACAACTTTTTTTATTTTTTTTTTATTTTTTTTTATAGCAAAACTTGCATTCAATTTAATCGTGACAGTCTTGTTATCGCTTACTTTTTTCCCCACCTTTTGTTTTGTTTCAGGACAAATTTGGAGATTCGTGGACTTTCATCGTTGCAAACTTTTTGAATGAATATCAAAAGCAGTGTTATGAGGTAATAATAATTATCTAAAGGATTAACATTGACACTGTTGCAACCTTTTTCATCCACAGTACCAGATTAGTGGTATAGTTGACAAAAGAGTATAAGCTTGTTTCACCAGGGATTCCTTTCAGCATAGATGTCATCTTTTCACCATGCCAAAAGGACCTTACAAAACAATACCTTAAGATATTAATAGAAATATATTTTTTGATTGTCAACTGAACAATATGAATGAAATTTGGCATGGTTTGATTAATTCGCTAGAAAATTTTCTGAAAAATATCTTTTGTATTAGTGTAAATGTGTTTATGAATCATTGCTTAACATAGAAGCAATGGTAGTCTCCTTTCCTAGCCATTATACTATGCAAGTGCTTTACTATAACCTTGTTTATATAGGAGTACAAGGTAAATGTTTTGGTGTATATTATAGCCCATGTGAAATTTAAAAAAAATATTATTATAACAAATACTGAGACAAAGCCCTTCTTGGACTCAAAGACATTTTTTTTTCTTTAATGTTTTATTTTTTATGTAGTTCAAAGAGGACTGCAACACAGAAAAAAAACTTGCTGCCAAGCTGAAGTCATGTGCAGAAAGGTCTTTGTTGTTTGATAGTGAAGCCAAGATACGTTCTGATCTGTTTGATCTCTTGAAGGTATTTTACTGTGTTGATAAACAAAGAACAGGTTCATTACTGTTTGTTTAAAAATTGTAGATGAACTTATTCTAAACCTCTCATCCCGTCCCTTATCTAAGTGTTGACTACCATGGGAGTTGCTGATTGTACTAATAGGTTTCCTATGTATTTCAATCTATTAATTGCTTTTGTAGAACATAGTTCTTATCAGAGATCCAGAGGATGCAAGGAAATTCTATCCACGGTTTAATCTTGAAGATACTTTGAGTTTCAAGGATTTGGATGACCATAGGTACTTTTGTTGCCTCGCTGTGAAACTTAAGCTTCTTTTCTAATTTATACATCATTATGTGAATTTAACACAAGAAAGTACATCAACAATCTCAACCTGATATGAAGTTCCATGTTGCACACACATTTGCTTGTTTATTTTCTGCTGAACTTGTTCACTTTTTCTTCATTAGTATGGAGTGGAGTTTCAACTCCCTGATTTGCTTTTATTGTGGCAACCTCTTACCATTTTTCACTTGTGCAGCAAAAATGTTCTAAGAAGATTATACCACGATTACTATTTTCAACGGCAAGAAAACCTCTGGAGGCAAAATGCTTTGAAAACTCTTCCTGTTCTCCTGAACTCATCAAATATGCTAGCGTGTGGAGAAGACCTGGGTCTTATTCCTTCTTGTGTTCATCCGGTATCTCTTCTGAACTTAATCTTGCTCTTGACATCTATTCCTAAAATGTTTCTCATAACACTGTTGACTGGATGTTGCAGGTTATGCAAGAATTGGGATTAATAGGTTTACGCATTCAACGTATGCCCAGTGAACCTGGTCTGGAATTTGGTATTCCTTCTCAATACAGCTACATGACAGTAAGATACCTCACAACATTCTTTGCCTATTTTCTGCTGGTTGCTTTAGAATGTGTTTTGACGGTTGACCATCAATTGGACTGTGAAGACACATTACTATTTTTGTGTTATGAAATTTTTTGTTTCAGACATTACTATTTTATATTTTATGCTGATTGTGCAAGCTTATTTAAAATAAGCTTGTAGACTTTTATAGCACCTTTGGTGACGCACCCTGGTCTTATTTGTCACCAAAATGTCATTATTGTAATTAGGCATTGTTGATGTACTTCAGGTGTGTGCTCCATCATGCCACGACTGCTCCACCCTACGTGCTTGGTGGGAAGAAGATGAAGAGAGAAGACGTCGTTTTTTCAAGAATGTGGTGGGGACTGATAAGTTGCCTCCTAGTAAATGTGTTCCTGAGATTGCCCATTACATCCTACGACAGCATGTTGATGCTCCATCAATGTGGGCAATATTCCCTCTTCAGGTATTGTAGTGAATGTTTTGGCATAAAACTCAGGCTTCAGCTCCTTGTATAAATAATGTTCTGGTTGAAGCATACAGCAGACCGCTGGGTTAACAGAGCTCTCATGGTTTCTAGTGATCATTTTATGAATATAAAAAGTTCAGCTTATTGGATATAAACCATGGGTTGATATGATATACAGGATTTGTTAGCACTGAAAGAAGAATACACTACACGACCTGCAGCAGAGGAGACAATCAACGACCCTACAAATCCAAAGCACTATTGGAGATTTCGTAAGTATCTTCCATGATGTTAATTGCTATCTGAAGTTACTTTGTATATGCATGCGCGCATGCATCAAAACAACAATGAATTGAATTTTGTCGTTACCGGTATTCAGGTGTACATGTTACATTGGAATCTTTGATGAAGGATAAGGAGCTCAAAACAACCATCAAAAGTCTGGTAAGTGAGAGTGGAAGATCATATCCTACTACTGGAAAAGCTGAAAAGACCCAATAAAAGACCTGTGGCTCTGTGAACAGAAATTATCCATTCCACTGTTAATTGTAGCCAAAGCAGCTACAACAAAGACTTGCAATGCAACACATTGCACCATGTACTTTACTCTGCTGCTTGCTTATATTTTCATTTCCAAGCTATAGCTATCCTCATGCTCATACTGCTGTTTAGGTTAAGATTTTTCAATAAATTTCCAAATTTGTTTTACTAATTTGTTTCTGAATAAAATGATGAAAGACTTGGTTGCCTTTGGTTGAAATGCTACTTCACATTGATTTGTATACACCTATGCTGTGACTACAACGGTAACTAAGAAGTTGAAAGGAAGAAAAAGATGAAAACGGTGTCGTAGCAACTAGTGAGAGTCAGTAAAGAAACGATGTCGTAGTGAGTCTATTTGTAATAAGTAGAACTATGTCGTTTTAGTAGCTTGTAGCTTAAGCTTGAGAGAAGCAAACGGTTAGACAGCTCAGCAGCCATGTCAGCTGAGTTTGTTAGATAAGGAAACAGAAATTGGTTGTAAGATCATTCTGGATATTCATCAATGAAATTGTGCCTTTGAGGCTTGGCTCTCTCAATCTTGATTTGTGATTGTTAGGGTTTGTGTTCTTCAATTTTGGTTCTGTGATCATTGAGTGTTAAGAGGTCACAGCAGTGGTATCAGAGCTGTACGATCCAACTACAATAACAATGGTGGCAAGAATTGATGGAGTTGAAGAAATGGCAAGAAACACTGATCGATTGGTGGCTGAGATGCGAGAAGCGGTGTTGAAGATCACCAAGAATCAGAGGAATTTTCAACAGCAATTCGAGCAGCAAAACATCAGGTCTGAGGAAAGATTCGAGGAATTGACAAGAACTGTGGGAAATCTGTTAAGAAGAAGCACTGAGGCTGAGAGAGGAAAAGGAGTGGAAGGTGCACCTCCAGTTCAAGAAGACAACAATGGCAATCGAGCTCCAGTTGCAGAGTAGGAACCTCTCATGGTGGAGATGGAGTAAATCACAGAAGAAGTCCCTATCTGAAGCTACCTACCTTGGAATTCCCTGGTTTTGATGGCTCAGATGTTCAAAATTGGTTAAGAAGGTGTAAGAAATTCTTTCATTTCCATGTTTTTCCTGAGAATGAGAAGGTTAATTTGGCAGCAGCCTACATGGAAGGGAAAGCAGATCGCTGGTTCCAAGATTATCAAATGTCTCAGGAAGGATTATCTTGGGAAGCATTCACTCAAGCTGTTCTGGAAAAGTTTGGAGAGTATGGGCATGATGATATTGTTGCTGAGTTTAACAAGTTCAGACAAGAGAAAAGTGTACAAGAGTACGAGGACCAATTTGATGAGCTTAGATCCTTGATGCTGGTAAGAAACCCTACCTTGCCTGAGGATTACTTTGTTTCAAGTTATATCAGTGGGCTCAAGGTTGAGATCAAAACAATGGTGCAACTGTTTGATCCCAAATCTTTGACTCATGCTATGTTCTTGGCAAGAACTCAAGAGAAACAAGTTCAAACCTCTACTCATACCACCAAATCCACAGCTTATCCAAAGACTTTTCCATCCCACAATCATACTACCTATCCTACTTCCAGAAACCAGAGTACCACAAGTCAGAATTATGTACCTAAAGCTAGTACTAGCAACACTGCCTCAAACACTCACTATCCCACCTCCTATGGCCAAGAAACCATAAAAGTAACACCAGTAATACCACCAGTCAGAAATCAAACCCTCAAGTAAGAAAATTAACCTGGAAGCAATATGATGAAAGGAAGAGGAAGGGACAGTGCTTCAACTGTGGTGACATGTATAGTCCTGGGCATAAGGAGAAATGTTCCAGAATTTACAACTTCATGCTTACCAATGAAGAAGAAGGGGAGGAGGTACAAGGGGAGTCCAGTGAAGATGAAGAAGAGCTAATGCAGGTGTATGAGCTTAATGCTGAGAAATCAGATTTGGTTAATTGTGATAGCTCCATCAGAGTTAAGGGTTTCATTGGAGGAAAGAAAATATCTATACTCTTGGATATTGGGGCAACCTCAAGCTTTATAGATTCTCAGACCATCAAAGAGCTCAAACTGGAACTCAAACCAGGTAGAGCAGCCATGATTACTATGGCTAATGGAAATCAAGTCAAAAGTTGTGAGAAATGTGATCTATCATGGCAAATGG
>JAYMTF010001631.1:0-22174 GCA_036897485.1 Pelargonium nanum | reverse complement strand
CTATTGATAGTATTAGTGATGGAGATGACAACTTAGATGATGCTGATGGTTTTTAGGCTTTTAAATTTATCTCACTTATCTATATTATGAACTTTTTGTATTATAAATATATTTTGGTGAATTTAATGTTTAAAATTTTAATTTATCTAATAAATTTTAAAAGTGCACCTCACTTAAAAAAAGCACACGCCTCATTGTGCGCCTCGCGCCTCGGCTTTAAAGGACCCTATCGCCTCAAATGCGCATCGCGCCTTTTAAAACACTGCTTTGGAGTTAAGGTATTTGTGAAATTAGTATTAGATCTAGAAGTTCCATATCTATTGGTTTCTAAGAATTTTCCTTTTTGCATTTCCCAATTCTAGTACATATACACTGTTTACATCTCGATAAAAGTTAGTTTTATATCTTTTTAACATCTTTACACTCCCCTTTTCCATATCCCTGAGCCCCTATCTTTTCTTAAAATCCATAGTAGGATACTTGGTGCGATTTTAGCATGCACACAATTAGACAAGTATTGCGGTCATTTGCAATATTGAACAATGATAGGAGAGGCTGTTCATGTGATAAAATTTCTGGTATTTCATCACTTTGTCATTTTGGATGTTGAACAATGCAAAGTGTTTCAGTTAGTCATAGTCCGGCAACAGAGTGATTGATGCTTTGTTGCCATTTTATTATTGATGATTTATGCATATAGCCAACTTCTTAAAAAGTAAATTGGTACTCAGTTTGGGACAAGAATTTTGTGGAGAAAGTGGCACTCATTTTTGGACAGAGAAGTATTAGTAACTCTAAGGCGACTTATTGTAAACATAACAAATAAATTGCTCCATTTACTAAGAAGAAAGATTATTTGCTTGTTTACCCTTATAATATCTTAAATTCATACTGGCCATCTGCAAGCAAAATTTTATCCTACCTATTTACCATATTGTTCTTACCATTATTCTCATCATGGCTCCCAGTAAGGGAAAAAATATCTTTGTTGTTTTAGTTAAGTGAAGTGATGTTTTAAATTTGTACAGTCACATTTGCTGATGTAAATCTGTGTTTCATTTATAATGACAGGTTCTTGGCATGGAAAGGTTAAAGTCTGAACTCCAAGCACGCGGGTTAAAATGTGGAGGCACTTTGAAGGAGCGTGCCGCAAGGCTTTTCCTGCTTAAATCCACCCCATTAGATAAGCTACCAAAGAAATTGCTTGCAAAGAAATGATCACTTGTCTTGTCTATTGGGCTATATGCCTATAGTATGTCACTTGGTCAATGAAGTTAACAATGGCTATATGCCTATAGTATGTCACTTGATCTTATGAAGTAAACAATAACAGTTACCGTTGAAGTGTTTGAGAACCCAAGTCTGTAATGAAGTGAACCATTTTCCATGTAAAAGCTCTCATTCAGGTCCTCATCACCAAACATGACACTATAACATACTTGAATATAGCATGCAACATGTGAAATGTCCTCATTCTTGCACCTCCCTTTTACTGTTGCCAAGTAACTTTGATTCTATATATAAATATATAAATGTTTACATGTGAATTGAATGCTTGTATTTGGGAAATGGTAGCTAGTATTCAATTTCATGGCCTAACTAATACAAATTGACCCAACCTACCACACTATATGCAAAGATGTGTTTAGTGTGAACCTACTATGATGATGTACAGAAGAATTGGAAGAAAAACATACATGATGGCTGAGAATAGCATGAATATTACTGTGATGGTGACTTTCTGCAAACTGGGCATGTGGTGTTCATTCGGAGCCACTCGTCAATGCAATCTGCATGGAAGCAGTGTTTGCAATGAGGAATGCACCTGAGAGTCTCTTTGGTACAGTAGTCCGACAAGCATATAGGGCAGGTGGTATCGTTGGGTCCGGGTGGAAGACGCCGGCTCTCGCCAAGGACCAACTTTGTGTAGGATTCAATGGTGGACTCATCAAGACCCATCACTACATTCTCAGCCTCAGCTGTGGGCAACACTGCTGTCGCATCGGAGTTCCTTCTCATTGTGCTCATCCGAATTCTCCTCCCTCTCCTGTCTGTGAAACAAGCAAAACATGCAATGGCAGAAACTAGCAGGATAGCTGGTACAGCAATGGACAAGGCAATGATCCTGAAAACATGGATACCTCTTGTTTCACCTGAAAAAAAATTATGTTTGCAATTAATTAGCACTCCCCATGTAATTGTATTGCAGTTTAAATGGTTTTGTTTCCCTGAACTCGCAATCACTGGATTAAACTCTTAATTTCTAATTAAGGTTTTGCACGCATTTAACTATTTTTTATTTATCCATAGTAATTAGTTTTAGCATGTCAATTTGTGATCTTTGCTCATAATAATTGTCATTTGTTGTGGTAAAATCGCTAAACGATGCATTTTGTTTTTTTTTTTCCTTTCAAAATCAACCGGCAAAGCGACATTGTTTTGGCTCAGTGCGAAGGAAAAAACAAAACGCAACATAATGACTTTAGTGCAAGTTCGTTGGCGTGGCATGTCCAATAGCAACTATTATGAGTTGACATGATTACATGTTCTATATCTGACGTGCACAAATTAACATGCTACAACCGGTTAATAGAAGTAAATAAAAAACTAGTTCAATGCAAGACATAAATACATGCAAGACTCTAATCAAGTGCTAAACGCAAAAAAAATATGAGTTCAAAGAAGGCACAATCATTCATCGCTTGTATGGTTTCATTTTGTATTGCCTTTCACGTTTACGTGACATTATTTCATTTTGGTCAATGCCCTTTAATTTAATCCCCATTCCCAGACTTGCACGCATTATCTTAATTCAGCATATCAATCATATCAAAAATTGCTGTTAACTAGTCTCCAGAACATGTTTTGACCCAGTCCTGATTTTGATTTTGACTTTGGTTTTTTCTGAAGTGTGGTAAATATGAGAATCATTACCTGTTGCAGGGTTGAAGAAACAACCAATTTGCGGAGCAGTGGTGTTATTGAGGAGGCCACAAGTGCCGCCCTGAGCTTCACAGTCTCCGCAATAAGGCTCGAACCATGTCAACGCCAAGTCATCGTTGAGCTGAGTAGTGAATTCTTCCTCGTACTCACCAGGCCATGAAACAGGAACCTGCAATGTGCTGATTATCTTGCAAGATTCAGGCATGGACCGTGCAAGGCTCGTGGAAGAGGTAGCCAATACGGAGATGGTGTCGTTGCTGAGGCAAGTGATTGGAGCGAGCCGGGACATGGTGACCTCAGCCGGACAGCTCATGAAAGTGAAGTTTTGGCGAAACTCAGCAACGAACGGAGAAGCTGAAAGATTGAAGCTTCTCAGGAAGCGTCCCGGGAGGCAACCGTCCGGGTCGTAGAGCTTTATCTGCTGCGTGAGATAGTTGATGTCACGGACAAGAAACCGACCGGAGTATGGAAGGTGTAGAACTGTTGAGCCATCACTGCAGCTCAGGTTGAATCCTGGGAAGCCACAGCTTTGGCTTTGCAGGCTTTCTACCCCAAAAGGGAACCGAATAGAGATGTTAGTGTCGGGACAGGCGAAAACCGGGCAATCTGTTGCAGCAACTGCATGATGAACAATGGAAAAGAGGAAGAAGAGAAAATAGAGTTGTATGGCAGCCATAGTTTTGGCAGGACTTGTTCCAGGCTATAGAAAATGCCAAGAAATGTATGTGCTGATGAGGACTAATCTGTACAACTACCAGAAATTGAAAAGTCAAAATTAGTATATTCCTAGAGGTTTATCACTAGTCAGTCTCAGGACGCTATTACTTATGGTAATCAACGCTAGCAAATGGATAGATCTTGGTTAGTCCTTTTAGTGATGCATTCTATAGCCTATACGTGCATACCATCACGCGTACACGAATATATGAAACTAGGCATGGGAAAGACGAAACTACATGACTAAAGCCTAAAGGAGCTGCTGAGAGATTCTTATGGAAACAACTTCCCCGTCATCTCCAGCTCTCATGATCTGGTATTTCACCTGAAGTCCTGCTTTAAAAAAAGAAAGGGTATGCAAGTCATGAACTATATAAATTGTCGTGGCTATACGTAAGTGCACATCTCGATATATCCAAATGGTTGACTTATGAAGGCGAGGATCAATGGAGTAGTACTATTAAGTTTCAGAACAGGTCTCCCGAGGTCTTACCATCGTTTGCTTGCAAATTGGTGCTGACTGCAACTGCATGGTAAGTGACCATAGCCTTTGGTTGCCAGTCATTGGGTCGGCCTATCCATGTCTTGAGGTCGAAGATCTCTGCCATTGGAGTTAAAATCAGAAAGGGGAATTGTAAGATGCCACAACATTTAAGATGCAACCAGTTTGTAAGTATCACTAAAAGCAGATAATCTTTGCAGTTTCTAGCCTTACCGCATAGACATTCTTTTTCCTATTTGCATTTATGTACTTAAAGCTTGGGTTAATCTACCAGAATTAGAGAAAATTATTTCCTGAAACATATTAACATAGCAACTCTATAGAAAATAAAGGCTCACGGGATGTTGAAGAGTCCAATAGGTGCTTGACATCAAAGATACCCCCAGAAGCTCCATCTGCCTGCTTTTTTGTGTCATGGGCTCCTAATAGCTGATACTTCCAACTTCCATCCCGGTATCCCTCTGCCAGGAACAGTTCAAAATGCCTTGCATCTAACGTTTGCATTGTTCCTGCACTAGTAAAGAACTATTTTAGACGTACATATTTCGACATAATTGATACTTGACAGTCACATTGCCCGTAATCCTAGGTGCTGCTTATGCAGTAAATTTTCATTATCTTGCAAGACCAAGTGACATGCTCTGAAAATTGTGCAGCTACTTCATTAATTTACAAATCTAGTCTCGGCTACTACAGTTTTAAATAACAAGGAAGCTAGAAATATGATGCATTGCGTACTCTAACATTTGATATTTAATATCTAGTTTCATGCAATAATATTCTCCATTAAAGAGCCCAGAGCATGGTGATCCATTTTTTTTTTTCATGGTGATCCATTAGATAAGCTAAAGGACTCTTGTTTGTTTTGTGCCTTGTTAGTTGATTTCAAAAATATATCCCAAAGTATTGGGTAAGACTATTTACTCGAACTAAAGCAGGTCATAGTTCGCTATGAAGACATCCTAGAAGGTACTCATGCGAGACGCTGACCATCCACATGTTTTAGTTCAATGACTAACAACTGCACTCTCAAATCATACTTCACCAGCACACACTATGTTTCTGTTACTCACCGTCACAGGTATTAAGGTCACATACAGGGCAACGAACAAGCTGAAGATCTGCAAAAATTAGTAATGTTCAGATACACCATTAGTTGGAGCAATTACCACAACATCCATCAACCTCCCCAAACAAACATACAAAAAATGGCATTCAGAAGGAAATGACAGTCTAGCTGAATCAACATGAAACTTGAAAGTACCTGCTATCCAGATTCCAGTTTTAACATTGTCTAGGACACAGTGACCAAAGGACTTCAATATCTCCCCTATATTCTCTTCTTTTGGCAGTTTCTCTGGTCTGCTCAGCTTCTCTGTCAGAAGCACTACTGGTGAATCAAGGGAAAATGCACCTATTCGCATCCAATCTGAAATAAACCATAAAAGAAGAAAAGAAGAATGAATTAGTGAGAGTATGCAATCTATAAATCTTAACATGTTAATCATTTAGTGCTTACTCATCCCATTTTTAGATAGAAGTTTATGCTACCTATAAATTTAATCGAAAATTGGGCAGCTAACGAAGTATGTGCCTTAAAAAACTCATGATTGTTCCTTTAATTTTGAAAAACGTATTTCCTACCGCTTTATCTGTCTGAGAGAAGGCAGGGCAGAACAATCTTGCACTAACATGATGGGCAATTTGTTTTCAAGTCACAGTACATCTGAAGGTGTTCCATTCCATCCTGAGCCAACATACTATTCAAGGCCTAAATCTTCTTTGAATAACAAAATTAGAGTTTTTTTTTCTTCTTTTCAGGGAAATTTAGAGCAAGTGTTACACAAGTATGAGCTAAATGGAAGTTGGTCATAACCTGGTATAACCTCCTAAACCTAGAGGCAACCAACACCAAGCAACTGGCGTTGAGTGAGAAATACTAGCTTTCTAGATCATGATTCATATCATTTTAGCCTAGATTATTATCCTTAGTGGTGTGCTTTTGATATAACTGACCAGAACCATTTTCAAATACACACCTTACTGTACTGCTCGAAGTCTAGCATCACTGCACAATCATGTGGTGACAAAAACATATAATTTCAAGGTAAATTCACGTCTAGCATAGTCAGCAGATTGATAAAACAACCCTTCTAATGCATCTTGGTAAAAAAATTGAGAACAAGTATTTCACAATTTATATCAAGTGTTCCACGAACCACACAGGAACTCTTTGTCAAATAAGTCCCAAATTCGGCAGTTATGTGCAATAAAAGATACACATGAAGTCCTATTTCTCAAATACTCTCTTAATCAACAATAGACTGCTGAGGAGATTAGAGTTACCAATATGCTTCTCCTGCTGGTGGAACTTGTAAGAGTGACTCCCATCTGCAAAATGATATTCATCAATTAAAATATGATTTCAACTCACTTATCAGTCCATGGTAATCCTATATATATAGAGTATCAAACCATAACATAATTGGCAAGTGGAGTATATATGAACACTGATCACTTACCAAAAGCTGAAGCATAGAGATCCTTCCACTTAGATATCATACGGCAATCAGAGACACGAACCTGAAGATCTCGTAAACAGACATACTTCCAGACACTCTCTTCTGTCATGATGAGACGACTGAACCAAGTACAAGTAGCACTGAGCATCACTAGAGATCTTCCATCCAAATACTTTGCAACCTCCATCCATGCATCCTCTTCATACCTAGACCACACAAAAACAATAATCAAAACAGAATACTGAAACTAAAATCATATCAACCACGTTTGGTTGTCAAGAAAAATTATATCCGAAACTTTGTTCTAGTTAACTGTTGTTTGTAGCTCAGTCAAGCAAAGCACAGTAATTGCTACAAGCACAAAAATATGCAGAAAAAGAAAAATATTTCTAGACGACTCAAATTTGAGATCCTGTATTGAAGGATAACTGAAAAGCACTGGAAGTGTCGAAAGCATGACTCCACATTTTAATCAGCTACTAAACAGAAGTTAAGAGATTCAAATAATCCAAATTAAGCTACTAGTCCATGACCACCATTAATCTTACTAATTTCAACTTTCAAGCAGAAGCAGGGTTTGATAGACTCATGAATCTTGATACAATACATTTTCCAGATTTCGCAATTTCAAAAGTGAAAATATCCTAAAACAGCTTATCGATGCATCTGTAACACTGCTACAATTTTTTTTCCCACAGATCCAATCAGAAAGAAAAAAGATAGAACCGCTTCCAGAAGAACTCAACAAAATGTATTCAGGAAGCAGCTTGCCTCTGCATCTACTAGCAATTTGAACTATCATCAACTACAAGTCTACAACACATATCCAGATCAGCGAATTCTGCAGAATTCAACTCAGAATTCATATCGACGATCCAAACAGCTCTCATTTTTTCCACAATTTCAGATCAATTATTCACCTCTATCAGCGTCAAACTTCAAATAACATATCAAGATAGCAAAATTCAACTTCAATAATGGAAATCATGATGACGAAGAAGTGATGTAAATCTGTAATGATAACTGGTTTTACAGAGAAAATGTGTTGATGGAGAGAGAACAAACCAGACGAAAGCGGAGTGAGGAATGAGAGAAGTGGAGCGAGGAGAGCGGCAACTGCAAATCGAACTGTTTCTTCGGCGTCGCTGTCGTTCCCTCATTTTTCTGCTTCGATCTCTATCTCTCGGAGATAATTTCAGGTCATGAGCTTACATTAATCGGAGAGCTCCCAGCTCTGGCTTTATATAGACGCGCCAAAAATTACGATTCAAACAAACACGAACAGCTTCTCCGATTTTTAAAAGTGAATGAAAAAGAAAATAAATAAATACACATTCGCGGGAAAAAAAATACACGAACGTAGTATACGTTTATTTGTTCGGTAACATGGAAATTTAAAGCACAAGAGTCCAGGACATTGAAGAGACTCTAGATTTGGCTAGACGAAGTATACTTTTATTTATATGTTTTAAGGGTAGGATTTGTGATTTTTTTTAACACAAAAAGTTGATAATTTATTACTTCAAAACGGATTATAACAAAAATTATGTAAAATTCGAGGCTTGAAGATCAAACTAGTCAAACAAATTTGACAAAGAGACCAAAAAATTAACTAATTCGTGGGTCACCAAACTGACACATAATAGTTCAAATATCTTAGATAATCTCCATCAGTCTAAACAATTAAGTCGAAGACACTAGAATCCTCTCACAATTTGAAGAGGTCGAACAATTAACAACAATTGCACATGGAGCTTAAGACGACCACGTGAAGTTTTCTATCAACTGCCCCTCGCCAACACCAAGTCTAACATCTTATTTGAAAGCAAACTCGAAGACTAATCTGAGGGCTCCAACCGAACCACCACCTTGCAAGCCACATTCTCCTTCCCTACAACTGCTCATGTTGTTTTGTGCATGCACCAATAAAAAAAACATTGTAAATTTACCTCATTGTCGATTTGCAAACTAACAACACCTTAATTTGTTATCAAAGAAAGATATCACAATTTTCTCTCTACAAATTCAAGAGACTGCTACTGCTATGAGAATCAAGACCAGTCGTAGTCGTATGAAAAATCTAGTCAACTCTCAAAACGGCAGAGAGAGTGCACAAATTGATTTGTGATAATTGATGATTATAGTCTAAATTTGAAATTAACTAAGCGAATCAGTTGCCTCCATTGCGCTGAAAAACCTTGAGCTTCCATTATTTCGAGAAGGATGTTCCAAGAGACTATAACGTAAGCTTTGCTAATGTCTAATTTGAGGGCTCATTTCCATGCTCTCCCTTTCTTTAGTATTTCGGATAGTTTCTATAACTCACATGCAAAATAATACTATCATGATTTCTCCTCCCAGGAACAAAAGCATTTTTTTTTTTTTGAAATTGGAACAAAAGCATTTTAAGGATTAAATTTAAAACTTTTTTTTTACCATAGGGTGTTGACGATTTCACTCGAAAGGATTAGGGTTATGCTTTTTGTTATGTATATAAAAAAAAGTTTGACAAACGTGGTATACTAACTTGAAAACATGATGCATGGCACCATTCTGACATGACTATTGAATACCAAATAGTAATTTAAAGGTCTTAACAAACAAGATTTGAGGTGAGATGTTAAATTCAATTCAAGAGAAGAAACCATTTAACCCAAAAAATTATATATATTCAGTCACAAAGAGATCATTTATAATTCTCTATTATTCTCTATTTTATCTAACTTGTTTAAGTATTCATTCAGCCATGCAACAAAATGTGATTCTCTTTTTAGTGTCACTTAATAAATTTCAAACTTAAGACTATAATCATGTTTCATCTTTCATTGCCTCAATAGTCACAGAAACGTTGTACCGTTAAAAATGACTGGATTTAGACCAACCACAAATCTAGTAATTAGAAGAACGGCTTATCAATTGTAAACTAATTGAATTGACATTGTGATTTACAAAATCTTCGTTACATCGAAGATTTAAGAATGTCCTATGAATCACAAATCAATACTTTTTTCTTTACAACTTATTGCAATAGAAACATTAGGAAACAATTGGCCATTGGGTATGAATGGAAGAAAAAAATAAGAAAAGAATTACGAGGTTTGCTCACATGGGGAAAATTGTGAGATCTAAAGATGGTTTGAGGTCAGAAGGGTGAAGCTGGATATAAGCTACTTGCTGAGAGATAGAAGAATGAGGAATTATAAATTGATTAACCTAATTCATGAATTTTCTGCACTCTATAGCTCCACATAAACAAGGAACCTTTGACTCTTCATGCTCGTCCGGATCAAACAAATAATCATACCTACAAACAATGGACACACCAGCGGATAAGTTTGACACAAGATCGTTTCAAAAAAACCGCTTTTAAGTTTAAAGAGAGAGTTATACGTTAGTTCTTGGCCAGCAGCAACATCAGTCTTGGCAATCAGAACAATCCGATTGTCCTTGGCACCCACACTCATAATCCTTGCGTAGCAGTTTGGTTTGCACTGCAGCATGTAAAATTCCAAATGATTACACACACAAACTTACCTACCTATTACATCTGTAAGAGTATAGAAGAAAATATTTAGTGCTAAAATATGAGGGGCAGGTGGAGATGAAAGCTATTACTAGTTCAGAAATGGTTGCCGCCATCTATATTAGGCTTAATTTTGACAAGAGTTCCATATCACATTTTTCAAACTTATAGGCAGCATTATAGATTGGTTTATAAAACACCTTGCCCAATCCAGTATGCAGCAAAGCAATCTTATTCTGTAAACGTCCTTGACAATGTATCTGATACTATCAAGACAAGTGTCGCCATGTCTGCAGGCTGGTGCAAGAGGGCGAGGACACAATTTGACCAAGATGGAAGCATACCAAATCAAGAGTAAACTACATTAAGACATGGGCAAGAAGAAAAGTAGACGGTAAAAAAAATCAAGATTGCTACTCTAGTCTAAGCCATGGGTGCAAGCACAACCCTTGCGAGTAAGGAAATTAGTAATACCTATGACAGACAAGAAAAAGAACTCAAAACCAAAGGCAATAATGAATGGAGAGGTACATTCCGTTACTTATTAACTAGGAGGGAACCTCAAGTGTACTCAACCTGGGACTATTATGACAAAGATGTTCTTTCACAGTTCTAGCAAAAATTTGAATTTCACTGACAGACTCTTAATTTAGGGATAGCACTACAGCAACAGCAACAGCAACTTACAGAATGGTTGATCAACCGTGACATATTTCCTTTATTTGTTGCATCAATCACCACCTCCTCGCTGATCTTAAACAGCTGCACATATTTCATAGACTTTTTAAATACATTCGAGGGACAGAATGAAAGCGGCAATAATCATAAATAATTCAAAAGCAAAAAAGCCTAAAGACAAAGGTTTGGAGAGAAGAATAACTTTTGTTTATTTATTTAATCATTATTCACATCTTGGGTATATTTTGAGTTTTGAAACACCAAAAGGTGTCAAATCAGGAAACAATTCTGGTAATACATTCTTCATAACATCAAAACAGCCTTAAGAGTTGATTGTGATATCTCGATATTAACAATCTTGCTCAATGCCAGTAGAGTTGCCAAACACATTACATACAAAAATAGTTCAAAGATACTCACATAACAATCTTTTCCTTCTAAGCGATATCGTGCTTCCCTCATATCTGCAACACTGCGCCTCACCTGCTCACCACGGTACTCGATAACCTGCCGACAGACATATTAGAATCAGAACTAATCACTTTGAGTAACCCATACATAGCACATTTAAGCTACAAACTGTTCCCAAATGTCCAAACCCATAGAACACTTGAAAGAAAAATGTTTGAAATTGACTTGGTTGTGGACAGGAAAGTACCATTACAACTACATAAAAACTGATGATAAATATGTTTTTGTGAGTGTGTGTTTAAAGAGAGAGAAATGAATTTCTACACTTATAAAGAGAATGCCCATAGAAATGCCACTAGATTGAGCACCACATTTTATGCACTAATTTGTATTTTCAAAATTACAAATAAGCTTCTCATGAAGGACACACAATGCACAATCAATTGATTGGCACTAGCAAGAAGGTTAATCAATCTTAGCCGTACAAGTTTGGGAACGTGATCAAATAAGACAAGGGAATATATAAATTAAAATAAACATTTAATATTAGAAGAGGTAAGGATATACCATATCTCCTTCTTGAATTTTCCTGCGAGCAAAGAGACCCCATCCATGTATTCCAGATTTTCCAAAACATATTCTACATTTCTCAGTCATCTGAAGCCAAATTAAGATTCAACAACATTATAAAATCAATTAAGATTCAACAACATTATAAAATCATATCAAGTAAACAACAACTTGGATATACGAATAGATGATTTACCTGCAAGTGAAGAAGTCGTTCTTTGAATGAAGCGAATTTCAAATTGGGCTCCTGTGAAATATAAAGATATTCTTATACCTTACTGAAATAACTCATTGACCCACCAAAATAGTAAAACATGTACACAGCAAAAGCTCATTCAATCTGAAAACTAGAATTTCAATTAAATAAAAAAAAATAAAAAAGACGCGATGACAAAGACAAGAAAATTACTTTGAATGTGTTTAAGCTGTCTATGGCATCCAAAGAATGGCGCCGTGGTCCCATCAGACGGTGGCATATTGGCTCCTTTTGAACCCTCTATCACATGAAAATAAATGAAATAGAAATAAGAGAAGGAACCAAATTGATCATACCGTTAGCAGCAAGCTAAAAACAGAGATATGAACATATGATTGCACTTGACCAGTTGGCCTTCTAAAACAAGAAATGATGAAATTCCATTGACGTCTGAATGGCACATAAAATACCTTGGGTGATCTTTTAAATATACGACACCTTGCAGCCGAGAGTGGTTCAAAATCACTAGCCTCGATGGTTAAGGATTCAGGAGCTTCTGTTCTATTAGATGAAACTAGCCTTGAACCCCTGAAGCCTCCCTTCTGCTTTTGGAGCAAGCTTTTGGCAGAAAATACCGCGGAAGGGGTATGTAAACCTAAAACAGCATCTGGGTTGGGGGTCCTGCACAAGAAACCAAGTATGGGAACTCAAGACTTGAAGCAACAAATATTGTGCATGCAGGTGAAGAAAAAAAAGAAGAAGATACAGATAGAGAGAGATTCAGGGTCGGCAAAATTTGAGACGATGAAAAATGTGGAATGTAAGAACTGGTCAAAATGATGATTAGCTTATATACCCCCTGCAATATAACCACAATATGTCATACAGTGAATGTCATAATACTACATGTCCATAAACATGTATGCGCATCACCTCTTTTCCTGAGAGACCAGCCTGAAATGTTTTCATGGCTAACTATAGTGAAGGTATTACAAAACTAAGGTTTATGAATGTGTTTAATGTAGAAGAGAATGAACTTTAAAAAGTAAAAATAAGATATGGTATATAATATTATATTACCTGTGAACAGCACAATACATTAGCTTCTTGGTAATTTGTCTGCCATTCTTCTCTATACAGTGCAGCTGAAATGATAAACACATTCACTTATAAGTGATAATGCTCCATCCTCATTCCTTGGAATTAAGAGTGTCTTTAAATATGCATATAAGAATGAGTAGACAGATCATATGAACCGAGGAACAACAAAAAAATAAAGCCGCTAGTTTATCCCAGACAGTTGCTTCACCATGGAAATGGCAATCATCAAAACTTTTTCTATAAACAAAACGTTGAGAGAACATACTTCCATGCTGTATCCTGCTCTTGATGCACACATTGCATGAAAATAAGTGGCACATTTGCAACACTGAGTGCAGGAACCATGAACTTGATTGCAGATTACGCATTTCTGTAATCCAAACATGTAAGATGGGTTCAGTACAGTCCTTAAAAGCTCATGCCACCATATCACATATAAACACCCGTTAGCAATGAGAATGTAAATTAGTCCTTCCATCCTCAAATAAATGCCTATTTGACTTTATGCAAACATTATAAGGACAACTTTGTGTCTTTGTTAATGATTGGCTTTCCATTGTACAGTTATTGTAACAAACTCAAAATTCCTAATAACAAATTGATTTAAAGGATACAAATGAAGACATAACTGCAAATTATTATCAAAAATGAAATGGACACTTAAAGTTAGGCATCCATTTTAGTATAGTAGACACTTAGAGGGGAGTAGTAAGTAAATTACAACTCAATGAACCAGAAGGACAGAAGTTTAAACCAAACTGCAAGGGAATAAACATTCATTACTCAATGTACATATGCACACACACTGCAATTCACTTGCTGGCTGCTATAAAAAAATTATGGAAGAATTATAATCTTCAGTCCAGTTCTATACCACTGCAGAAATAAGTACAGTGCCTGAATCAATAGATAATACACTCACTAAATGATTGTTCAGAACGGGACTTTTTACCTTTATAAACGAAGTTGGTGGAATTCTAAAAATGCCAGTAGCAGGTTCCATTTTCTCATGCTTTACAAAAGCAATTTCTGGTCGAAACCAAGCACACGTAACATGAACCCACAGTGGCTCCACGTCAGCTGGCTTCAGAGCACCTCCTAAAGAAGCAGTATACATATAAAATACGTAAAAATAGATAACATATAGATTAGAGACACATCAAACTTCAGTAAAAAAATCTTATTCAAAGTATCCAAGCTCACTATGCAGACAAAGGAATACAAACATAATCAAATTTTCATTAAATATAGAAAGTTACCGAAAATAAAATAAAAAATACACTGCTAATACTAACATCACAATATGAGAATGCTAAATGCCAGATATACAGAACAGCATAAATGCTATCTCATCCAGGCACTTAATTTCGAATACATACCTTTCACGGGACACAAGCAACATTCTCTTTCTACATCAGGTGTTTCACATGCCCTGCATACCCATGAAGTAAAATCTTGAACATGGAGTACTCCATAGCATTCTTGATGGACAGCTATTTGACACCTGTAGCAACCAAAAAATATCTTTCAGACTAGAAGAGTACATAAGGTTCAATCATGCATATAAAAGAATAATAATTTGGATAAAACCAGTAAAAATATCAAAGATTGAAAAAGAATACCTATTGCATATAATAATTTTGTTGTAATCCCAATCTTCAACCCATCTACAGACAGCACATCTTTCTGTAGTCCACTTTGTACAAACAGGTTCATACTTCTCTGTTTCAATGACAACAAGCTAAAAATAAGTCACCTCACAATTTACCCTACAAAAGGCATTACTGGTACAAGTTCCGAAACAAAAAAATTAAAATATCATGGAGATAAACAAACTCAAGTGCTAAAAAAAATCATGAAAATAACTTTAACCTTGTAAAAGATCAAATAATTGGGGCATATCCAACTTCGGAGTCATAAGATCTACACAATCTCCATTGTTCACTGCAATCTGCATCCTTTTCAATTTTAGCACATGCCTATGAATGAATTAACTTTTACAGTGAAACATTTGAAACAAAAGCCTGGTAATCAATGAAAGCTTATTAGCGCTAACCATATGCTCATTAATAGCTAACTAAATCGATAGAAAGCTAAAATTGTTTACAGTAGTGTTACAGAGAATTTGGAAGAATTTGTGTAAGTGCTACAACTAAAGCAATGAATATGATAAATATGAAATAAAAAGAATCGGGGTGCTGGAAATTTGTAATTTATCTCTTATATACTGAAAAGTATGGTTCCAGAATTAGACTGCAGGCTCTAAATGAGCAAAGGATGAACAAAATGCCTTAATAATATAGCAGAAACTATTATTCCTTGATATCAGTCATAACAATTAATTTATCACTACTGGCACAAGAATTAAGACATTCAACCAGCAAAACCAGTACAACAATGTTTGTATGTGTGTGAAACAGTCCAACAGACACAGCAGCACTGGATGCTATAGGCTTTCATATACACATAAATAAGCAAGAAGATTCCACCAAAAGTTTGAGACAGGAAAGTGCAGAGCAATAAGATTTATTTCCCATGAAACTCTGATGTGTGTAACAAATTTTATTTACCAATACAATATGAGTATCACTAGAAAAAGTGCAGGCATGTTAACATATGCTCAAAGTCAAAATTGAAAGTATTAAGCATGAACTGGAACACACCCATTTTTCCAATGTTAGCATAGTGTCCTTCACTTTAACACTATACTTCCATTTTTTGGCTCTGCATCCTGTGTGCCGCTCCCATTCACTAGGTGTCTGCTTCCTAGATCCACATGCACCGCACTTGCACATAATTCTAAAACAGAAGGGAAATGGAGACAGCTTAATAAACCATAAAACTAGAAATACAGATAAATTAACTATTCTGCGCAAATGGATCATTTGAAACACAAAAGAAGGGGCAAAGTGTGGTACTTCCAAACAATAGCTATATATATGGCTTCTCAAACCTAACCTTCATATTGACAAGGTATTAAGGGCTTACAAATGAAGTTTTGGAATATATATCCCTTCCATGCCATTGCAAATCACAGTAACCTCATCAGGTGGCACAGTGTTTCCGCTGTTTTCTGAAGACCTGTTTCATATAATTATGACATCATAGGTTAAAGTCTTTAAGGATTGTACCCATGAATCCGTATACACAACTGCTCATAAATTGAAACAAAAGGACTGTAATTAGTGAAACATACTTGACTTTTGGCTTGCATTTATGTGGTTTTGGGAATTCTAAGTTAGGCTTTGCTCTGCAATCGGGGCAATAATAGTTAGAGTGCACCAGATCCTTCACATAAAAATTGAATCAGTGAGGCTTCCCCTTCACGAACATTAGTACTATTAGCATACAAGAGAAATATAAACCATAAAATAACATATTAAGCATGATAGTCAAACCTTGAAAAGTTCACCAGAAATTTTGTCACACTCAGCATGCACCCAAACATTACAGCCATCACAACATACCTAATCCACAATGTCAAAATCTCAATTTTTGTACTTCTCATAAAATAAAAGGACTGTAAACTAAATGTATATAATAATAGTCTCACCCATTTTCCTTCATTTCCATGGTGCCAAACCGCCTTGCATATGCCACAATATTGCTTGCATTTCCGTAACTGCAAGTACGAGGATATCAGTTGGAAACTGAAGCTGCAGTTATTTGAAAAGAGTATTCCGAGATAAGGGATTTTTTATGAACCTTCGTGCAAGTTTTACAAAGAACCTCATTCTTAAGAGTTGATCCCTTCATTTTCTTCATTGTCTTGCATGGCATCAGTGAGTGACAGCCCTCACAGATTTGCTTGTCCTTATCACAAGTTTCCTGCACAATGAACCAAACAATAAGCTTTACATATGAATTACCATGTTCTTAAAAAATAATTAATTTGCGAGATTTTCTATACGATACCCAAAACTGAATGGACGGTAACTATAAAGTTGAAGCAAAAAATGCAATATGTGGAAGAATAAAAAACTGATAGGATTTTTGGTTCAACAATAACTGACTAAAATGGTATGTTAAATATGGTATTTCAGGTTTTAGTTCTAAAGTGTATCACAAACATCAAAAGGGGCTAATTTGTTCTTTAGGGCTAACAGATGCAAACTTGAAATGGGAGTCAACTGCCAGAAATTTAAAAGGTAAGTCCTGACGCTAGATTTATACAACAAATCCAAAGCATACAAGAAAATGTTCGGAAACTATAGAGGTGGAAGTAATACAAGTTTATAAAGAAATGTTTAGAAACTAAACAGTGTAAAAAACTTGGACCTTTTAAACCTCTAACAGAAGACCACTCACAATGATTCAGCGCGCCGTCAATAAAACCAGGGGACCTACATACCCTTATTTCAGCAAATAACAAACAAACCGTAACTGACTCTGCTACCTCAACAAAAAGGTAAACAGTAAAAACATGCAGTGGCCTACCAATAAGGAAACTCAAAATGGTACACCTAGCCAACCTTCACAGCTGGTAAATATTCATGTCCTGGAAGTTGATTAGAAGTAAGCACTACTACAAGCACAAGGTATTCCAACTATATAGAGTTTAATGAAAAATAATACTATCTTTTCATGTTTTTAACATTCAATGAGGGTTCCGATAGTCAGCAGAAAGAATCAAACAAAATCAAAAAGATAAAAACATGCCAGTTAGTTCAAATTAGCCAGGACTAACTTCTTCAAAAATACATCTTTCCCTAACTCAACCATGCTACACTGACTCGACTCCAATACCCCCATCATTTAGAGCTAACCCATATCATAATTTTCTCAAGCTTCCATAAATTCAAGTAGACTCAATATTGGAAAGTAAGCTTCAATAAACTTGCCTGATTCTCTGAATAAGATTCATCATCATCATGTAGCCTGGTATTGTCTTCAGTTCCACTGGGATCAGCTTCTAAAGAAGCTACTTGATCAGTTCCATGGCTTGTTTCCAAACCATTTTCTGCTAAAATTGCCTCCTCAATTGCCAATCGAAAATCACTTGGCTTGCTCCCATATAATTGGGTCTGCCCATTAAATCTGAGAAATTTTCTAGCATAAAAAACATAGTTTCTCTAACAGTTAATTGTGACATCAACTAATACTGGTTAGCAACAAACCTGTTCAAGTGCTCTTGGAAGGGGAATATCGTTCCCTTTTTAACCCATGCATAGTCCTGCCATCACCATTTATTCACTGTTAAAAAATAAACAAATACAATCATCGCTACCAATTAAACCACATGAATAAACAATGAACGGAGAGAAGTTACCCTTTGCTTTCCATTTTTAGAGTACCCATAAAACATCACACAGATAGTATTAGGAGTGAAACATTTGAGGACTGTTTCAGGAGCTTCAGAAATAGGATCAATCACTATAGCTGGCCAAGCAGGGCACCTCTTCCCACATTTGGCCCAAACAATATCGCCCACAGCAAAGTCTTGCAGCTCATATCTATCCTTCTTAGAAGTTCCAGCTTTCTCTTTATTCAAATTCTCTGGACCCCTTAAACTATATTTTGGAATATACTGATCAGTTTTTGCAGAATTTGCTACTACAGAACTGCCCAAATTCAAATCCTTTTTGTATCCAGTATGGTCAAACCCTATACAGCCTACTTCAGCTTCCTCATCATTTTTATTCAACTTCGAATTTTCACTGCTTAATCTTTCTTTATCTCCACCTGCAAATTTTTCGCGGTCGAAACTCGAATCTATCTCACATACCTCAGACTCTTGATTCTTCCATACATCAAGAACCGAGTCACTGAACCTGGAAGGAATCATTTGAACCCGCCCTCGAGATGACCTCCTCAAAGTTGGAGGAAGATACGCCTCTGAGCTCCGATTCAACGCTCCTCGACCCTTCACTCCCTTCAAATTGGACTCAGCCTCGCAGACCCAATTTGACGCTTCGCTGCTGTAAGAACCTGAGCCACCGCTGCTGAAATTTTCAACCTCTCCATGCGCTCCATTTTCATCACCTGCACTGACCTTTCGCTTCTTTCGATTTCCCGAATACGCGTCCTCTTCGTGCAACCTCTCTTCAGCCTTGTGCCGCTTCACGTTCGGCATTTCAATTTTCGTTGTCCGTTTCATTATCATCTCCGAACCATTCAATTCAACCATCAAACTAAACTCTAATTCCGCATTGAAAACCCAAAACTGAACTCTAGCAACACATAACTGAGGCCAATCTCAAAAGTTGCAGCTATAACCAATTCTGTTTACAATCGACAATTCAAAACATAAACCCTAAAAGCGAAACCCTAACGGAAGCTATGAAACGCACAACACAACCCGGAAGAAGAGAAAAGAAAAACTCATCAATCGTCTGGCCGTTATAAGCGGGGAATGTGAATCTCAAACACAATTGGGAGTTTCAATCTCTTCATGAAAAGCAGTTGTGTATCGAATCCTCGTGGGCAAAATCGGCAAATTTTCCGAGAAAAAGGATCGAGAAAGCAGAGCCGCGGGAGAGGAAAAACACGGAGGATATGCGACTGTTGGCTCGATCGTCTAACTGAAAAAGCAAATTTACCTCGGAAAGCAAACTCCGAAATTGCATACAATATTATTTTATTAAATTTAATTGCTTTTATTTTTATTTTTATTTTTTTTGTACGTTAATTGCTTTTATTTTTAGAGTAAATTGACGGTAGACCGCTGCTCTTGAGTACTTATTTAAATTGGTATGGGCCCTTGTACTTTTTAATTTTTTTTTTTCAAATGACCTGATAAAATAGGTAACTTACTTCCACGCCAGTAAATACGCCACATCACCCTACCACGTCAGTTTTAGACTAAATTAAAAAAATGATAAGTACAGGGATTAAAACTAATGAAAAAAGTGCACGAGTATCAACACTATTAATATGATGTCACGTTCTCAATTATTTGATTCGCTCATAACTATGCAACCCACCATAATTGACAATTTGGACGGAATCCACTAATTTCTAAAATCTGATCTTTCTTCTATAGTTTGAATGACAAGAAATAGGTCCAACCATATTTTGATTTCGATTTTATCTTAAAAAACAAAAATCTCGAAAACACTATCAAGAACCCAAATCTCTCTTCTTCTTCTTCTTCTTCTTCTTCTTCTTCTTCTTCTTCTTCTTCTTTTTGTGCTTTATGAATATGGTGGGGCTAACTCACACGAACCTCCACGTTTTACGCGCAAAAACCGAAAATGCAATCTAGAACTCAAATATACTTTGGGTCAGGTTTGGTCGGGCTAGTTTCAAAACGAGAACCGCAAATTGTATATTCAATGTCACTATATATCTTTATTTTCTAAATAGAAAAGTCAAATAAACTAAATTCAATTTAGTAATCTTGAATAGTCCACAGAGAAAACTCATATATTCAAAAGCAAAAATCTTATAGTGATTGAAACAATCCCCCAAATCAATTACACTACCAAACAAACCAAAATTACTGTAAATGTCATTGCACCAACAGCTCTTAACGAACTTTTAAATTTGGGTAAATTAGTCTCAGAAACCTTGTACTTTTCCAAACTATAGAGTTAGCCCTCTTGTATTTTTTTTCATTAGTTATAACCGTTGTACTTTCCAATTTTTTTAATTTCGTTCAAGATTGACGTGGACGCGAAGCTCACGTGAAAAGGCGGTGCGGCTTATTTGCTGACGTGAAGGTAAGTGACCTGCTGTAGCAGGTAAAAATCCAAAAAGTACAGGAGCCATACCAATTTAAATAAGTATTCGAGGGTCATCTCTATAGTTTCGAAAGGTACAGGGAGTCTAGCGCCAATTTACCCTTATTTTTAAGAAACATAAAATAAGCTAGAGTAAATATCTTTAAAAAAATGATTAATTAGTTTTGTCTCTTCTTGAACTATCATTTTTGTTTTTGTTTTAGCCACTGTCTTGTTTGGCATATAGTTTTGACCCTTAAGTTTTTAACTTATGTTATTCTAGCCCTACTAACTTGTTATACCAGGTTGCCACGTCAACTGTGTCCACCACGCAAGCTGCCACATCACACGTAAAATGACATGTCACATGTGAGAGACTCTTTATTTGAAACGTGTCGTTTTTGTTGGGATGTTGTAACCAGCCATGGTGTGCTCGTTGTTGGCTCCAACAAAGGCGGAGGTAAGGTGTTAAGCAAAGGAGATCGATGGTAGTTGAGCTGTCGTGCTCTTCTCCAGATCGACGGCGGTGCAAGACCACAATGCAGATCGAAGAAGCTCCTCGACGGTGACAACTCTGCTTCGTCGATCTGGAGCAGCTCATCGTTGAGGTATGTTCATCTTCGCCACCGAGCAGCTCGTCGTCCCAGGCGAGACCCATGTCGCAACATCCATCGCCACCACCATCCTCCTATTTCGCCAGCCCTCCGCTCATATTCGTGTTCGAGTTTTAGCTCCGACGATGGTGGTCTGTTGGGCTTCGAACGCTGGCGATGACGAATCGACGCCTAGATCTCCACCACTTCCGGCTCATGCCCAGATTTGTCGAGCACAACCGGCGAACACACCACCAACACACCTCTGACGTCGTGCTCCGACCTCGTCCGCACTTGCACCTGCAATCGTGCTCACGCCCTGATCTGTTGGTTCAACTTTTGGTTCAAAAATTGAGAGTTTCAATTAGTTTATAGTTTGATTTTTTAGGGCTTCAATTGATTTTGGGGTTTAAGTGAGTTTGATTTTGAGTTTGTTCAAATTCCAACAACTATTGATGAAATTGTTCAAATACCGACAACTTTTGAAGTTTCCGGTTGTCGAAAACTTCAAACAATGAAGAACAACACTAACAAGGGCAAAATTGGTATTTTGGATTTTTTTAAAGACAAGTGCAATGCATGTGATGAAAAAGAGTGTGTTTTAGTTAGATTTATCTGACGAAACTGTCTGTTGGCAAATATAAGAGCTTATATGCCATATAATTGAAAGTACATGGGACTAATCTACTTTAAGGTGTCGTTTGGTACCCCGGTTCTACAAGGAAAAGTGACAAAGTCAATGATAAAGTTCACTTTC